>JAQFZX010001470.1:0-29333 GCA_034682405.1 Hydroisotoma schaefferi | reverse complement strand
ATCTGTTACCAGATTTTGCTTTATCTGTTACCAGATTTTGCTTTATCTGTTACCAGATTTTGCTTTATCTGTTACCAGATTTTGCTTTATCTGTTACCAGATTTTGCTTTATCTGTTACCAGATTTTGCTTTATCTGTTACCAAATTTTGCTTTATCTGTTACCAGATTTTGCTTCATCCGTTAATAGATTTTGCTTAATCTGTTACTAGATTTTTACTTCAACCAGATTTGTTTGTGTGTCAAGACTTTTGTCATGCCAATTGACATGTTATGCACAATGTCGAGATCGCTTTTTTAAAGCTCCGTAAAGGTCGGATATTGTTGGCAGTGTTGGCACTGCACTGGCAGTCAACTAACTAGGTATGAAAAGGAGTGGGACTTGGCTCTGATGCTGTGAGAACGGAGCTTTTGCGGGAGGAGTTCAGTTGTGGAACGTGGGGGCAGAAGGAGATTTGTCTATTGGAGATCAGCTCAGATGCCAAAGACCACAGTGATACTTTGTCTATGCGGACGCCAGAGTGGCAGATATGCCAATGAAAATATGAGCAATTTTAAGGGGGGGGGGGTTGTCTGAATGAAATCCAAGTCTTCAATCCTCCAAGTATAAGAACGTATATTGATGGTTTCCTTAGGGCCCCTTGGAGATACCCATGGGGTGTTAAGTGTCGCTTTCCAATACATTTTTTAAAGGATCTGTAGTGTCCATAGGCGCAACTACGAAAGGGTTCCAGGGGGTACACATAGCATTAAAGGTTACGAAGGGGTGTGGCTAAGCTGCGCTGGGTGAGGCCTGTTTAACATGTAAAGGATAGGGTCTATCGGGAATTCCAGGGGGTACATTCGGAAACTAGGGGGTATAATATATTCTTGTACCCATTTGGTCGAGCCTTTGGTAGTGTCGCAACTGCGTCTACCCTATAGGTGAAAATGTACAGATTTACCGTTTGAGGAATATTTGTTATCTTTTGGGTATACATTCTGCACAAAGAGAGTTTTTATACACAATGTATCCGTGGGCTCTAATATGCGAACATTTTCATGGTATGGCTAGCCTATGGACCCGATATCGGGCAAAGGTTTAGGCGTATAGTGTAGAAAACTTCTGGCCGTCAACTACGGCCGGCGAAAAGCCTACCACTCTGCCTAGGTATCCATAGTAGAACGCTAATAAGACCTATCGTTGTGCCTACCTTGTATTGGTGACTATAAGAAATTGTTTATCATTAAATGTATTATTTGGATGAATGTCGAAAAACTGTATTTGTAAATAAATGAGAAATATCAATATCGACATACTTGACCTAGGTCATTATGTATTTTTCTTTATTTGAATCCATTTTAAATTGCACTACTATTGCAAGCTACTTAATCTTCTGTGTATTTTTCACAATATTTTCTGCGTTCAGATGCAAAACATTAACCTATTGTATTACATATTTACCTTAACATATAGTATAGTTTATAGTAGACATCTGCAAACCTGCACGATTAGTGCATCAACAAAGATTTGCTTTTGAACATATAAATTGAATTGAAATTGACAACAAAACTTTTTAAAATCCAGCAACTCAACTGTTACGTATATTACTGCATAATCAGTAACTAAAGCAAATTACTCACGATTGTAAGAAATCAAGGCACCAATAAATAAATCACGGAACAAAGTCAGGTCACTGTTGACTGTTATACAAATAAGGGTAAATGACTTTCAAAATCCTTTCAAACTGATTACGAATCGTTATGCAAAATGCAATTTAACAGAACTGAGAGCGTCATGCGTCAGAAGTAAAATAATGCTATATACACAGACATACGAATGGAAATGTGTGATTTAAAATCAAATGAATCATCCAAATGACTGGTAGAATGTAATGTGCTTCCATAATCTCCAGGACTTTTCAACAGTACGATGCGATTATAGTTTAGCAGCGACAAAATTAGATCGTACCACTAAGTAAATACTCAGAGGTAGCTATATAAACTCCAACTGCTACCCCTATAACACTTGCAATTGCCATATTTTTCTGAAATATTATACATGTTGCAACACAGAGTCCAAAATATGTCAAATATCTAGTAGTATTGATTTGTCGGTTTCGTCCAGCAGTTGAGTCATCTGTCAAAAATCAAAAGGAATTCAATCTTAGGGGATCTCTTTTGAAATTCATACAACCATGAAGAGTTAATGCAACGCATTTACCTATGCATAGCTTATCGATCATAAAAAATCCTTTTGCACATCTTTCACACATGTCTGGACCGTCACCAAAGCATCCGTCGCAAGATTTGTCACAACCTACCATGGTAAAATAAGTATTATAGTTGGAAATATAATGCAGCATAGTGTTAAACGTCCGAGGTAATCGAATAAATCGATGTATAATTAAAATAGGATGAATCCCTTCCGATGACTCAAGATATTATTATAGTTCCTGGTCTTTACCTATGCAACTAAATGAGCCCTCAGTGTTCACACAAAATTCATTCTTCTTACAAGGAGTTTCTTCTAACAAACATTCATTGAGATCTATGCATCCTCTTTCCTCGTCAGCTTCCCAGCCTGCTTTACACGCTTCACAATCTGAAAAATATTTAAATACTATAAAAGTCGATATAAAACATTATAAAACATTTCAGCACGAAAATAATCCTACTAACGCATGCACCTTTTCTAATTTATTTCCTTCACGCGAGTTTTAGAAGATAAAAAGAATCACTTTCTACCCACAAAAAGAAAGCAATACGAATTTCACGAAAAAAAACAGTTGCATAACTTTCACTACATCTAGATAACTTACTTTTTCCTCCAGCCCCAGTACATCCCCCCAAACAGGATTTATGACACGCAGAACAAATAACTTTCTTATCATCCTTATACGCTTCATAAAACAAGTTAGCGCAAGAGTCACACAATTTCTCTGCATATCCCGTTTCACAGCTACACTCCCCGTTTCCTTTCCTAGTGCCGTTCCCCTGAAAACATCACATCTTATTTAATACCTCAGAAGTATCTTCAGCAACAAAATTAACTTTGATTTCAACAAATCCTTTGAATTCCCAAGGATGAACTTGCTGTCATACCTTACACTTCCCATGGGATGAGCAGACATCGCCAGGAAACCCTGGACAGGGTTCACACTTCGGTCCATAATGATTTTCTGGACAACACAGTTCCAGCTTATTGACGCACAACCAAGTGTGTAAATCCTCTCCAGCGTTCCGATGCTTGTGCCACCATTCCTCCAACAGATTATCATTTTCGGATGCTATCTCATGACACTAAACCCCCAAGAAATACACAAGTTTATTATGATTACAAACATCTAATAATTCTACTGTTTCATACCTGATCTTTCCCCATACCGACTTCAGAACAAAGGGATTCCTCTATTTCCGTTAGGCGAAGTTCGGAATTTTTATAGCTTTTCTTATTCTCCTCTTCCCAGGCCGTGTCACCACCCCCATAATGACCCTTTGCTGTCCTTTCGATCCCCTTAAAATATAGCAAGAAAGGTCATATTTAGCCAAAGAACCCTCATATGACAAAAAATAGCTTTCTTTCATCGTAAAGTAGAGTAGGATGGAGTTACCAGTAGGAACGAGGAGGTAAGCACTTTGCAGGACTGACATGGAGCAAGTCTTCGACTAGGTTTGGTACTACTATTGATATTCATATCTAATCCCGACGGGGATCCGGCTGCCGTTACGCCAGCAAATATAAATATTAATTTTAAAAATAAAAGTATGAATTCCCCTTCACGTTTTGAGCCTTGTAAAGGGAGCGGATTCATCATCTTTATTTGGTATTTAAAGCTACTACGCTGCTGCATACGCTGAGCGACTCTTAACTGACCGTTCTTCTACAGAGCCCCAAAGGTCCATCTAAAACTCTGCTTGTCATCTGAACATATTTATAGTTAAATAAGCACCTCTCTTGGTTATTTTTTGGTAGATTTTGCTAATAAATCACCGTTTAAATCCCACCCTCACCTCCACTAATTATCTATGCAATTTAATTGGAATTACTATAAGGATTTGGCCCGTTTCTGCGTGTAATAATAATTCAAGCACGGGAGATTTGGGCTGTGCTGGTAACTAATAACCGAACCAGCGAATAGAAATCTGCCAAGTTGCAGTCAGAAGAGTCAATCAGGATCAAATTCACCCAATGCAGAAGATTGTAGTGAAAGAGTTGAGTATGCCTTGTATTAGTTTGTTACAATTCAATGGAATTGTATGCAATAATTAATTAAATCAATTGCTAACGGATTTATCCGTTTAAAATGAGGAATATGTAGAAATAGGTTAGGTTAGGTTTAAAATATCAATCCCGATAATCCTTAATTTGGCTTTAAAAATATGGATTTCTTGAGAGAAAGACGGCCTTTTTCTTGGGTATACTTGGCTAAAAACCTCTAAAAACCTGACTATAGCTGCATGTAGAAAGAATTAAAATGGACAAGAGACTTTCTCTGCTGTAGATTAATCGATAGTACACCCTTGTCTATGCAGTACGAGATAGGAAATGCAAAGGCTCGGATACCGGGTGAAAGTAGGAGTAAAAGCCCCTTACATTTTGGTGAAATGCATGTGAAAGTAAATGCTGTACAAAGAACACGAATGCTGCTTGAGGTGGTTGAGTAAATCATGAAAGATGCAAAGACAAAGTTGAGGTTTACCCTAGAACTGAACGGTATTGAAGTCTGAACTATTGATTAGTATGGCCTAAAAATTATAGCATTTTTATTGTTTAAAATAGTTAAGAATGTAAATCACAAGGAAATTAATACTTTTATCATTTCTTTTTCATTCGAATGTTATATTTTCTATCACAAACAACGGTTTTATAGGTTTTCAGGTTTCGAGGTTTTATATTTAAGATATGAGATAGATATTAATAGGTAAGCCAGTAAACTAGTTTTACTTATGGTATGCTAAAAGTAACGTACCGTTTCATTTAAAAACTAATAAGGAGAATTATGGACTAAAATAATGCTGTTCTTTACCATTTCACCGCGTTCTTAAAACTGTTTTAAATTTAAATAGAACAATTATACTGAAATTCACTGATCGTTAAGAAGAAGAATTTCTTTTCAATTCAGTCTAAATCATCACTACATAACTATGATCATGATACCAATATTAGTAACGCCCGTAAAAATGTAAGGAATGTTTTTCGTTTACAATGATTAAAACAGAAAAAGTTTTTTCGGGATTACTTGGCTAATTCATAGATACTCTGTCAATCGCCCATTGTTCTTGCTGTGAATCTTGCTTTTCCAAAAGACTGAGTAAAAACGAATATGGTTTCTTTGATTCAGATTGTGTAGGTCCGGAACCTAGCAGAGTTTTGAATTCCTCCTTTTTCACCCCGTCCAACTAGGAATGTACAAATTACTTTTTTGAAACACAATACTAATACTATACAAAGAGTTTTATTTTATTTCGTACCGTCGCGTAGAAATCTAATGCAGAATGAATAAATAGATCGCGAATCTGATTTGACTGCCTTCTCAACTCAGCAAACGGTAAGAGATATGATACTTCTGGATTTGATGACACGCCAACAAAGAACAACGTTAAACTCCATATAGTTCTTGATACGTCAGAATTAGCTAAGAAATTGGGAAGACTTGCTAGAATCCATTCCCTTACTAGTGCAGCTTCTCGTGGTCTTCTGCGAGCCTTTTCGAATACCTAAAAGGATATAAGAGTTGTGAACAAACATCATAACAAATGATTAATTTCTTTCAAGTTATTTCTTACCTGTGCAACAACTGGAGCAAGCAGTTCTGGTGACGTCTGATTTGGTGACATAAACTCTGCGATCACTCGATTTAGGATTTCAGATGGAGGAAGGAAATCATGGATTATTATCGGTAATAGTTTGGATACAATCAAATTATTGCACTTTACAGAAGATTTCAGCCTGGAAGACAGAAAATATAGATAACTTTGATCATTAATTTATGATTTTAAAATATCAGTAAATATTGGATTACACACAGTTGAAATAAAACTTCTGATCGCTCTGCCATTGGCATTAGTACTTCTGGATCTAACTCCACTGCGTCAACGTACTCCCTAAAATCTAAAAATCGGATCTATTAATCTATTAAACTTTAAAAAATCTATTAACTTTAAAAATCTATTAAAAGCATGCATGATAGATTTCGGTTATGCTAAATTTTACCCGAATAGTAAATTGTTAAGAAGAGTTTTAATCCTAAAAAGAAAATGGATGTGTTTGGAGTTCTTAAGGTTTCCATTGCAACTTTTGTGATCGTTTTTTTTATTTCTGGCTTTAAGTCACAGATTTCCACCTTTTGACGCAGACCCTAGAAAAATTAATCCATCCTTAGCATACATTCGCACAAATAGTAAGAATTTTTCATCGTATGAAGTATCTTTCATTGTTCACCTCTATCACCCACAGTCTCACTGATATAAAGACTTTATTGAGGGGGCTTAGAACTGTTAGCACATTTCTCACAGCTTCTTGCTCGAAGTCTGGAAAAGCAGGAATTTCCGAAGGTCCATGTATCCAAATGAACAATAGTAAGGTCCAAACTTGCAGGCAATGGCTTTCAGAGTCATTTGAACTGCTTTCATATAAACACAAATTTAGCTCGTCGTTTCAAAGCAAAGAAAAGTAGATAGTTTAGATTACGTTTCATCTAGTTGGGTGCATTTAAGTACAGTAGATGCCACAGAATTAATGATTGCCAAGTTGCTTGGATTATTTTGTAAAAATACTATTGCACTTTTGACGCTTGCATTCGCAATATTAGCATGAGGACTGTTGAAAGTACTTTCTAGTAATTGAGCCAGGTAAGTCAAGGCTTCTCCTTCCTGAATATATTTTATACATTACTTATATTTTGTTTGGAATCTAAGGAAACAATCATGAATAATGAGTCTTACTAAAGAAAGCTTAGCTGCGGAATAAAAGATGCCGTAAATTAAGTGCGGCCAAATAATTTCATCTTCCTTTTCAAAACTTTTGAAGATTTCCAGTAATGTATCGTACATCCAAGTATACTGAACGACATCATCAAAGTACTCTGACATCACAATTATACTCTGAATTACTTCACTTAGAAGATGCAGAGGCATTTTGCCCTGAAAAGATAAAAAAACAGTTGAAAATAAGGACAATGCGAGCTTGGTGTTTTATTCTTAAATGATAACCTGAGGATTTTGAAGCCATTGGGAGTACAGATCGGTAAGAAATCGAATGCAGGAATTAATGTCAATTCCATGTTCATTTAATAGTTCTCTTGCAGATTGGCAAATTCTAAAATTAACGAAGAAAACAATCATAGCATATGCCCCAGAAAATTGGAAAATTACATAGGACTATTACAAGGCTGGAAACTTTATTCTTGAACAGTATTCCGGCTCAACATCACGGAGAGTCAAATCAATTTTTAAAGCAGCTTTTCTCCTACAAACAACCACAAATGGAAAATGTTTGTTAACTGAACGTGCAAAATACTTTGATCTACGACTTACATAATTTCAGGTTTGTACGTTGGAGAATACTTAATTTTTAACGATTGTACAAGCATCATAGACAAAGCTCTCAGCCCCATTGTAACTATCTAAAAAAAATTCAAATCAGCTAACGTTTAGCGTAAACCTTACCTTTGTTTCATATCAATATATTATTGTAAGCACGTACCTGTAGCTGGAAGCTCTCATCTACGTAAAGGTTAATTACGGAGAGGAATATAACCCAGTTCTCTTCGAATTGAATTTTACTTGCGACTCCGAGCAGGCTTAATCTGTTTGGTTTCATATATTGGATACTAATCACGCAACTGTTAAAAATATATTGATTCTTTAAACAACTAACTTTGAAATATATTGTAACAGCATATCTCCTTCATTTCTCAGAATTTCAAGAGGTATTTGTTGAATCGGAGGAAAGATCTGCGATTTCGAAAGAATTTGAGGTCTCCAACCCAAATGAGATATTAACAGCCAGCCATTAACTAGTTCACACCTTCCCAATCCTGCTACTACGTCTCTAAAAGCAAATAAAATACAAATGGTGAATTCCTCCAAAACAGATCACTTCAGCATGATGGCTTACTTCAATGATTCCAAAATACGGTGGTCAATGCAATATTTTTGATGCTGCGCCTGTTGCAAGAATTCCATTATATAGTAGAATTCATTAAGGACTAGGATGCAGTCGTTGTTCATATCACTGTTTAATTCTGAAAATAAATGTTACAAGTAATTCACAAATGTGGTAAGCTCCAATTGTATTTGTAAAAGCTTTGTATTTGTTTTTACCTGAATCTCCAGACTGGCTAAAACTGAAATTTATTCCCAAACTGGAAACTAACTTCCTTATTATGCGCCCAAGAGACAGAACACAAGAAAATATATGGAATGGGCTATCACGAACATCAAAGAAGCTCAAGAAATCTACGTCCCGAACAGCAACCGCAGCAAATCTCAAAAATAGTCTCAAGTCTTCCAATGGAATGCCACATGTTGTAGAAGTAAAATTTGTAACCATAAGCTGAAAAAGTTTTAATAAAATATAGTGATGTTGAGAGCAGGGTTACTAAAGTTCATTAAGATGAACAAGTCTTTTAACTACCTGAAACGATAAAGTAAAGATTTTGGTCGGAATAAAATTATTGCGACACTCCTTTTCTTCAGACTGGCATATTTCCATCACAGCATTTTTCAGTCTTAGCATTTCTGTCAATACAGAGCACATAGAATTAAGACTACTATTAAAAGCAGGATTTTGAAGTAGTACTTTCCCCATTTCCTCGTCTAAAGCCTGAAATAAAAGATATTAACAAATCAAAGAAAGGAACTACAATCTAAAATATTTTGCGTACATAAATACACTTGGTGTACACCCATACTATAATTGGATCAGTAATACTGTTTTCCCATGCATCTAAGGTCTCCATGATAAACTCTACAGCAGCTACGGCTAATGGCCACTTTTCAATCAATCCCGATCGTTTTTGCGAAGTTAGCAAATCCATAACGTCCCCAGCTGTCATAGTTCCCTGAAACCAAATTAAGATACAAATACACAATAATTAATCATAATGCCACAAATGGAAATGGCAGGAAAACATCGGGAGAATTCAATAGATGTTAACCTGTAGAAAAAGCCTTCTCAGGTTTCTAAAAGCATGCTGCAAGAGGACAACATTGAAATCAGGTTTAGCCAGCACTGCAGTCACTTGGGTGTAAGTAAGACAACTAAGCATTTCAGCTAATGCTGGTCCTTCTATGTCATTTGTCTCTTCACTGCACCATTGCAAAACCGGATTTAAAACTTCACCTGGACCTTTTGTGAAAAATGACGGCTCCTCTGCCAAGACTTTGCAAGCTAATACTATCAACCGAGGATACCTGATAAAGATCCAAAGGATTACAATCTGTTGACAATGAAGAAATAATCACGGTAAAAGTAAAAGAAAAGCGGTTTTTAAATATTCACTCAATTTACATCGTGGTAATCGATGGCCTGGAAAGAACCGAACGGATAATTTCCCTGTCACGGTGAGAAAATTGCATCTTCCGAGTCCGAATATGACTGAGAGCATAGCCACAAAACTGAGATATTTCAAAGGAAAGAGAAGGATATGTAGATTTCTCCAAAACTCTTATTCCAATAACTGCGGTTTCACACAAGAACGTTTCCACGACCCTTTCCAGGTAATTTAGAATATTTTTGATGCGCAGCATCTAAGTAAACACAATTAGTTTGATATCTCTGGAGGAAACACTCTACTTGGAAGCACGATCTTACGCTTAAATCGGATCCTAGCACAGTTGTTATGTGATCAAGAATCTGTTCCAATCTGTACGTGCTTAGTCGATTCATAAACAGTGAAACATCCTTGTTAGAACTGTATTTCAGAATGGAATTGGAATGATTAACTATGATCCACTCTTCAAGTGTTGGAACATCTCCAGTATTCTTTTAAAAATAAATACACAATTTAAAACTAGGTATCGCAGAGAAGTTGAACTGCATGCTTTTAAGCATATTTGTTAAACTCACAAGATAACGAACTATTTTAAGAATACAAGCAGTGATAAAATTCGCTGGAAACAGTTTAGAGATTTTCAACAGTTCTTCCCAAACGGAGACTCGAGGATACATCAACGACGCAAGGTGTTCAATTATCCACACTCGAAACACAGGATGGATAATGGAAAGGGAGATACAAGTTTTGGATAATTTAAGCCATTTGTAGACGTTTTCCTCCGATCTCAAACCATTTTTAATGTTTTCAAGTTTTTCTGAAAATAAATTAAATATTAATTTATTGATTTTCAGTCAACCTTCGTAAAACAAACAGCGAGGTTTTAGATGTACCTGATTTTAAAATGGACGTTATAACTTTGAAAGAAACTCCTACTTGATCAACAATAAATTCGGAGTCATGAACTATTTTTCCGAGCAAAAGCTCAGTGTTACTTAATAGTTGGTCCATGAAATCTAATATCAGCCTAAAAATTAACGTAAAGAACCTTTAAAATTAAATTTCATTTCTGTATAACCATTTCGGACACACACGAAATTTACCGATCGGTTAATTCGCCAGTTTCTTGGAATTCGGCGTCTTCGTTAGCAATTCTTAGCAACATTATCCAGTGAGAGTTCACCATCACGCACCATCGTTTCAATGATCCAACATCATTTATCTAAAAAATTTAAAACGAAACGTCTCCTTACATTAAGCACAAACATGAGCTGCTATAAACGCACGGTAATGCGTGGTTCTTTAGTATTTAACTGGTACCTGTTTTGTAATCGCTTCGGATATCATATACGAAATATTTTCCACCGCAGGAAATGCAGATCGATTTGCAGAGTACAGCAAAGCTACCAAAGAGTCAAATTCACTTTTGGTGACTATTTTTAATTCTCCTGTAGGGATTTTCGATAGGACCAAGCTAAGGATGGTTTTGGAATCTTCGGCCCACTTCAACTCATTGTTAACCTTGCGTCCTTTTAGGAGAGTCCAAATTACTGGAATCATCTAAGGCACAGAAATAAGAGATGATCCGTTTAACTTTATAATAAACTCAACAAGGTATCGAAGAATTGTAAACAATTAATTGTTAAAGAACCTTAGGAAATGCTGCCAACTTTAAAACCATTACTACCACTGTCTCCCGGAAGTTTTCAATCTCTTTCTTCTCTACATTAGTCTGCTGTGACGTTCCACGATGGATGAAGATATCATAAATGATCATTTTTAAAGCAGGGATAGCCAGTGAAGAAGCTAGAGAATACAAATGGATCGGTTAATAATAACGAGAATTAAGGATATCCAATGGCGTTGAGAAGTACAGAAAAACCTACTGTTGGAAATTGTGTTTTCTTTGGTAGCTTGAAGTCCCTCGCACATCTGTAGAACTTCAGGAATTTCGATGAATTTTTTAGCCGAATTATGCTTATAAGTTAGCAGGGTAAGAAATCGAAATACTTCTTGGATAAGAATGTTTGGAGTTCTAAGGTGCATAAAATTACGGTTAAATTTAATACAAGGACTTAAAAAATAATAGTAAATAATTTAATGAAGAATTCTATAAAATTACCGTAGTTGACCTTCTTCCAGATCCACAATTTGCTTGGATAAGAATTTTAAAAATACTTGACTAGAATCAATCAAAGCATAGTTCACGTGGCCTATGATAAGCTGGCTTAACAAGCGGAGAACTTCAGCTTGAATATTTACATCACTACGAGTTGTATATATCTAAAGTTACATTATCCTTTGTCAAAATGACTTTGCGCTCGTCTATTAATCTATCATACCATAGTACGCATACCTTCAGTGCTGTGACGACGACGGATTCGAACTGTCGGATAAAGTTTCCCAAGCTTGATTTATCTGATATAACCTTACTCGACAATTTTGGAGGACTTTCTACAGCACTAAAATTCAGAACGCTTCAGTTTTTAAATAGTTTCACTATCCCTAAATCCAAAACATGAAAGATGCTTTAGTAACAAACCTGGTTTCAATATTCACAGCAAAACTAGCGAATTCTTCTGTACTATCCGTATTGGAAGCGGAATGTACAGGACTACGTGTTTTGCTTAGGTCGGGGTCAAATATTGCAAAAATACATATAAGGACCTATACGAGAATAGAAACAATTAATTACAGGCAAAAAGTTTGCTTATGTATTCTACAAATCTTTCTCTAGAAAAGCAGACAAACCTTACGAATACTTTTAATGATAGGAATGGGACAAATGTAAAATACTGCTGAGAAGGCTGCCAAAACTTCGTCCACTAGAAGCGTCATTGAAGAATAATCCGACCGAATGCAAGCGAACAGTCTTCTAAACGTATTTACCGCAGTTATCAACAGCAAATTGAATTTGACGGTAGCTCCAGGCTCTAAGTTGGATTTATATACTTTCCAAGTCTGAAGCAAAGATTCACTGATCTTTTTAAAATGATTTGGACAAATCGTATCCGAGAAAGAGGATCCTTTTGTTTTTCTGTCAGACTCGGACTCTAGGGACACATTTTTAGATCAAGGTTAATTTGGTTATTTAGTTGTTAATATGCCATTAATTCGCTATATTTAGCATAAAATACCGTGCAACTTTTTATCCGCTTCAATTTTTTGGGAAAATTTTTTAACCGGCGAAATTACAGGTGAGTTAGCTTGTTTTTTCATCACAGAATATGTACTGTTACTCTCTATCACATTTTGGTACAGCTTAATCACAGCCAAACAGTGTTGTAATAATTGAACACCGTAGGCAGCAATCTACAGACATCATCAGCAAATATTATATGGAAACTTCGGCCCCATTAAATATATCAACGGCACTATATAAACGTACATTTGAATTGCAACATCGAAACGGATTAGAATCTTCAACCGACTTGTCTTTCCCCGACCCATATTCATAAAAATTAGTTGCACAAAACAGTTTACCAGCCAAAGACAAAACACTTTGATGAACTGATAAATCATGCACCAAAGGAGACGACCTCAGTATGTCAACAGAAACCACTAAAAGCTTATTCACATCTTCTATCTTTCGTTTGCAGGACCACTGGCATTGGTAAGTTTTGGGCTGGAATGTTTCGGCAATTGCAGCTAGGGTTTGATAATAGCCGGCCTAAAAAAAATTAAAAACATTTTTGCTTCTCCTTAGTCCAATAAAATATTTCCGAACCACTCGAAATTTATCTGAATAGTAAAGTCCTTACAACTGCAAATCTATCTTCCAGCTCTACTAAGTTACTTGTTAATTTATTAACCACCAGTTCTAGAATTTGTTTCGTCCCCACTTCGCAAGGTATGTCACACTGGGCACAACCACTGTCTTCATCCCACTTGGAATCTAGTTCGTTTGCTACGCATTGCTTACAAAATGGTAGTAGTTGGCCTGATATGTAGTCTTTTCTTGCATATTTCTTCATAAACCTGGGAGAAAGGAAATATACCGCACCTTCAATCAATTAAGGTTTACCTCGGCTGACTAGTAAATTGTATAACTGATTCTTTACTAACTTAACCAATGTCGTGCAAGCAGTTGATCGAACTCTTGCGTCCTCATCAGATAAAAAGTTCAAGAGTAGAAATAAAACTTCATCTCGGACAAGGTGTACGTTTTCAAAAGTGTACCAGTCTAAGGAAGAAATTAACTCCAACAGATCTACCTAGAAAGATATATTTTTTATCCAACCAGGATTCCCACATACAATTTTAACATTTTAGATGATTAGGAGGATTAAAATAAAAATCTAACCTTTACAAGCCAGTAAGGATTTACAGATGTTTCAAGAACACGTTTAAAGAGACTTCTGCCAATGTCTACTCCATGTAAGCTGTTTAATAAATTTTGTAAACAATTTTTCAACCCGCAAATTGCACATTTGATCCCAATATTTGAAGTGTCAACTAATCCCTGGAAAATTAAAAAACGAACGCTATTTATTAGATAACTTGTGATTTTAACTGCTAGTTAATAGTGTATTTACCTGCTGCAATAACTTCACTAAATCTTCCAAAACACTAACAGTTGACTCAGTATCAGACCCGACCATTATCGACTTTATGACAGTACCGGCAAGAATATATACCGATCCTCGTAAAAGATGGTCACTATGCGAAGCATACAGACATATATCTTCAATTTTCTGCTGGTCTTCCTCATTCCCAGCATCAACCAGAATATGTGACAGCGTCAGGTGAAAAACTTCCGCTTTCATAGCTATTAGATTGACTAAGCAGTTGGTAGCCAGAACCTTTGCACTGATTCTGACTTCAGAGTCTGATTTTATTTTCCCTTTCTGCCCTTTTAAGTTCAAAATTCAGTAACATAATACTAATAACCGTTCAAAATATCTTTAAAAAACAGTTTACACTAAAAATATTTTTAAATACCTGTTAAGAGGAAGTTATATGATATAAATCTGGCGCAGTAATATATTGGTACGTTTTCTTCATATAAAGATCCTATTTGCACTTCTGGTAGGGATTGAAAAACTAAAGTACTAGAAGTCTTTACTCCTTTTTCATCGTCAGAATGCTGAAGTTCATCCAAGCTAGCAGTGTCTAGCTCTGGATCTACAAATATCAAAGCAAATTACCCATAATTACTACTATCATTATTTATAACTGGTTGAGTTAATGATATGAAGCAAGGCATTTAAAGTGATGCTTCCAATATCTCATCAACAATTGCTGAACTAACAACTTACCACTGGCTGTTCCTTCGTATAAAAACACGTCTGACTCTCGCCTCAAATGGGTGCTATTTGAATCGTTATCTTTGCTGTCTCTCATAACATCGCTTGCAGTTGAAGAGATTATGCTTCTAAATTGAGGAACTTCTAGATCTGCCTCTAATAGGGTAGCTGCTTCGCCACAATAGCTTAAGCTATCCAAACCTGCACATTAAGAATAAAGTTGTTGATAAAAAATTGGCCACCCTATTTGATTAAATGTATCATATCAGCTTAAACTTTAGCTGAACAACTGAATTACAGCCTTAAGATTATACAGATATCATACTTGAAGGCTGTAATAGATGTTGACCCGGAAGAGAGATCCACGCAATGCTGTCTAAACTGTTTGTTATTCCAGTTGGTGACGTTAGTTTCATAACTAGTTGTTCCGGAGGATTCGTAAAAAGTTGCTGAAGAGTTTCTAGGCTGGTAGTTATAACATTGTGATCATCATGATTACAGAGAATCATGCACATTTCATAAACCTTCAATAAATAATTCATATATTTAAAGATAAGTCCTATTATAGAAATGTACCAATCGAAATAAAATAAAGTACCTGTAAAAGGTTGGTTACTATGCTAGCTTGGTCAATATTTGCACTGAAAAGCTCCTGGTATAGAAAGCCTGTACACTGCCTAATACACAATAAAGCTCCTATTATTACTGATACACTTTTTTCCATAAGGTTCGGTAGCAGCAACTCTGAATTGAGAAGAAAAAAAATTTTAGGCTACGTTTTCAATACTTATTCTATTGAAAACATAAGCGGCAGTGGTATAGCAAATACAGTCCACAAACCTGTTGTTTGTGACAACAATTTAGGAAGAAAAATACTCGGTTTCCTTGAATAGCGACAAATAGAAACAAGAATGGTAGCACAGGCTCTTCTTATAATGGCTGAACTTGACTCCAAATTCACGATGAAATCCTTGCATAAAATCTAGATAGAATACAATTACCAGTCTAACAGAACTCTACAAAACTTCCGTAGGAATTTAAACGGATATCAGGTTAAATAACCTTAATTTCGCTATCATGAGCAAACGATCCAAGATGTTTAAATATTTCCGTGAATGAAGTAGCCAGATTTTCATATAAGATTTCCTCCGTTCTTTTAGAAACTTGAGTAAAGCAAGGTAGTAAGCTTGCAATAAACGCACGGGATTTTGTTGGTCTAAAAACAGTTTAGTTCGACAATACATTAAAAGTTTACATAAAATACCCTCTCAATCTTTTCCTTCACCCAACCCACCTTATCATTGGACACACAAAAGCAAAAAGGTTGAAAGCAGTTCTAAGAGATCTGGGACTTTGGGCTCTCCGAATCTCTTTATAAATCTCCATATGAAAACGGAGCTGGTAGGCATCCTCTAAGGTCTAAATAGCCCACACAAAAATTATTACAACCACTTTTATATATTTTAGAAGAAATTCCCAAAATATCTTAATAAAAATACCCGTGCAATCCTGTTCAAACAATCAGAAGCCACTAATCGGATATCTGAATCCGTATCACTGCAGAGGAGGAAAAGAACCTCTACAACGCTCTCAAGGATCTGAAATAAATTTGTTTCATGTAATAATCCCTTCCTTTCTTTACCGAAAGATACAATTCAAACGCTGAAATCCTGCAAATACCAACCTTGTGATAGTCCGTTAGCCCCTGCACACTTGACGTACAAACAGCATCAGTAACTGCTCTACAGTGGTTTATTCGCTCTTTTTTCCTGGATATAAATGAAATAGCATAAATTTTACTGCAATTCTCTATAACATAAACAACGCTAAAATGACATCTATTCCAAATCTACTCATTTCCCGACGCTTACTTAGTTTTGATTGAATCGCTGGCAGCGACCACGGCCGAGGTTATCGTCCCCGGAATGTGCGCATCTGAATTCGACAGGGACGGCATTTTTAATGCATCGATTGTCTTCAGTATTTTCTCCATCCTAATCTTCTAGAAATAAATACGCTGGAATAACACGCAAACGCTTTCCCTACATGGGTACTGTTTTAGTGCGCATTGTGAACTTTGACCCCGTCCCCTGGTCCCCTTCGCTTTCGCTATCTCCCTCCTAAAAAATAAATAAAATTAAAAACCCAGTTTCCAACATTTTAGAATTAAACTAGAGTTTCTAGTTCAGCTTTCGCATACCGTATTTTCGTAAATTACTCCCCCCTAAATAACTCCCCCCCCCTCTGAAATAACTCCCCCTACCTTTCCATGTTAAAAATTTGCATTCTCCCTATCTTGTCCATGTTAAAAGTTTTTTAAATTTTTTCTTTGAGAAATAACTTCCCCAGGGGAGTAATTTCCGGAAATACGGTACTGTTTTGTAAGTTTACTTTCTTTCTTGCGTGTTTGTTGTCTTTACCTGCTCAAAAAAATGGTGAAATACGCCGTGTTTTTTAATAAATATCCTCTTATCTTGATTTAGGTGAAGTTACTATTTTTTTACTAAGATTTATTTTAATTTTAGAAAAATGGTCCCTCCCTCCCAGCCTAAAAACTAATCCTTCACTTTTACACAAATTATGCACTTTTACAATTTTAGAATAACTAGAAAAAAATGTGAACTCGTTTGTGTCAAATTTTTCATAAATGAGAGATTCCAGAGCTTTTAGTTTATTTTTCGGAAATATTAATTTTCATTCAGTTTTTTCTCTTAGATTCTTTACATTTTTTGGTAAAACTTGGGATTTAAAATTGTAATTTTGAGGATGTTTGAAAAAAAAGTGAATATTTTGATTTTGAGTTTTGAGTAGCTTGAGCTTCATAGGTTCTAATAAAGCTTTATTTATTAGGCGAATCCAACGGATTACAAATCTAGCGCATGCAGGCAGATGCAGATTTGTCAAAGTCAGAGAGGGTGAACTGATTCTTGCACTTTTCCACCACTAACTAACTAACTAGTTTAGGGGTTCCTAGAGAGTTGGGGATTAGGGGTCCCTAGAGAGTTGGGGGCTGGGGGTTAAGGGGTCCCTAGAGAGTTGGGGGCTGGGGGTTAAGGGGTCCCTAGAGAGTTGGGGGTTAAGGGGTCTCTAGAGAGTTGGGGATTAGGGGTCCCTAGAGAGTTGGAAGTTAAGGGGTCCTTAGAGAGTTGGGGGTTAAGGGGTCCCTAGAGAGTTGGGGGTTAAGGGGTCCCTAGAGAGTTGGAGGTTAAGGGGTTCCTACAAAGTTGGAGGTTAAGATGACAGCAATGATGGACATTATATTGCATATAGGCGCAAACACGAGGGGGTAACGGTGCAGTAATACTTTGGAGGACCAGTAAAAAATGACTAAGGATAGGTGGGGGCACATTAAAAAACTAGTTGGTGCGACGTACCCTTGAACCCTCTCCCCCTTCCCTTGGTTTCGCCTATGTTGCATTACACTTCCGAAATCTTAGGATGCTGGAGAGCAGTCCCATGATTGCCAAGCAGTTTTTCATGATTTTTTTGCAGGAAAAGGATTCCAGGCACTGGACGCGAAAGTAATGATGATCTGGGGGGATGGATGGTACGGTGGAGAAGAGAAATGAGAGGTAAGGGTTTTTTAGGTTTACAATGGGCTCATTTTTGGACCCTGCAGGGTACATTGATGAGTACCGCAAGTACCGCTAGGCTCGTTGAATCGCCAACGTCAACTGCGCGCCGCGTCATGAATTTACCCACTAGTTTATCAGTCATAGATGACAGAAAGAACAATTAATCAACAAATAGATCGAAGAATTTTAAATTTTTTCGATTGAAACTGGACACTAGAGACATTAGCAGCAACTACTTCATGCATGCAGACATATTGAGCATCTGAAAAAGTAAATTCGTATGAAATTTCGGTCCGTCCCGTTTATCTTATCCTATTAATTCCCCCGATAATTTCGTTTCCTTACACAGGAAAAGCATTTACTAGCATTTTACAATATCTAAATGACCGTGTTTTTATCATATAGTTACACATTATTAATTTCATCGTCACAGTCATAACTCACGGCCAATAAACTACTTCTCTGTCACTTACGGTCAGGTCATAGAGACAGAAAAATAAAATTACCCCCACCGGTACCTAGAACTTTGGATTTTACTAAAAAATCGTTATAAATTATTTTTCCATGGTCCTGGAAGCCGAAGTAAAGGTAGTTTGTCAAGGAAAGGAAGACTGTTCTTGTAAAACCAACTCTTAAATCAAATGAAATCGATCAATAAATAATATTTAGTGAGCATTTGATTCAAGGGGTTTGATTTCAAGTCATCTCATAAGTAAAGTAGGTGTATTTTTCTAAAATGCATCCGCAGTTTGCCAAGCGAATTTTGCTCAAATAATGACGTAGGTTCTTTCACTGAAATATAGACGAAAAGGTCACAAAAAGGGCTGAAGTTGTCATGCCCACTTTCTTCTTCACTGATTTCAAAAGTGAAAAAGTGTGTTTGTTGCTCGGGAAATAGGTCCTATGACCTGACCGTATGCGACAGCGAGGTAGTTTATTGGCCGTGGTCACAACTTATGCCAGGATTACCTATCATTAGTTTAGTGTTCAAATGGTAAGTTTAACGATGGTAATTGAATGAAATTATGTGGCATAAGACGGTACAAAATATTCACACTTATGCTATGGCATGAACGTTTCTTGTTAATTGCGTCTTTCCATTGACTGTTTAATTTTCATCATCCGATTTCCGATTACAACATCATTCCTGGTACTAAATCATCAGCCAGCTAGATAGGGATATGGTGCAGGTGCATGTTATTTTATTAACAGCTTTTTTTTATGCATGCATTGAATTCAATCCGAGGAATTTAATTGAACGAACCATTCATACATGCGTCAGTACAGTCAACAGTTACAGTATAACCAAACCATAACCAACCATAACAGTATTAAAACTTAACCTTCATTCATTTTATATTTGTGACGAACATGATACCTGCCTCCATGATTTCACATTTGATTGGTCAATGCGATTAGAAATGTTATTGTGTTAATTCTACACATGCAATATGTATTTTCAACATTTTTGATGTGCTATTGTGCAGTGCTTATTGTGTTCACGATTAATTTGGTTTTTAAAAGCTCTTGTATTTAACTTACCCACTTCCTTCAGCCCATACCTGAGAAAAACTTTAAAACCTTAAAACAGTGTAGCAGTAATATGACATCCCGAACATTAAGGTTTGAAATAAAACGATGCTGTCACGATTATCTTAGAAACAGATACGGGATAATTTTATATCCGTCTCGGCGTCGCATTTTTATTAGCCGTAGTTAGCCCTTTAAACGGATACTAACATTACCTTACTCTAACTGACTGGGGTAAAAACGTTATTATTGCATTATTGAATTACATCACGTATTAATGAAGTAGGAATTATCAAATAAGGTATAAAACTGCTTTGTGTTGTTTGTTAACGGATGGGATTTCGGTCGGCAGCTCCCGAGGAGTTTAACATAATTTTTGAACTCGGCATCATTAGCTTATCGGAGAAGGGGATCTACTTGTTACATTAAGTCATAATTATAGTGGTTTCGAGACTGTTTCAAGCACATGTACAATATGTACCAGGTAGATTAGGCGTGGTCAGAAGGTCGCTTCATGATCCTCATCAACCAACCGACTCTCCTAATTTTTAGTAAATCATCAACAGAATAAGAGACCACATAGTCTCTAGAAAAATCGTGCATGCATCCCGTTTCTTATTTTGTTAACGATCATTAGTTCACAAGAACAAGTGTAAAAGTCGGTGCGCCAAATTGCTGATCACGTCAAATAATCTGGAAGACATGATAAAAATTAAATATGAAATTTATGCAAGTTTCTTATTGTTATCCCAGCAAAAGAAATCCCGATTGACTAGCATAAGATACGATCAATATCCTTCCGGGAGAAGGTGGTTTTTACTTACTTTAATGAAAAAACTGTGGTCTATCGCGAAAAAGCCAAAACCTTCGCCTCTTATCTGTACTATAATCCTTGATAGACGTTTTTGTACGTTTGTCTTTATGTTTGTAACTTTCTCTTTCAATTCTCATCTAATTTTCGAAAGGAATACAGTTGTGAACACCCCTTGAAATTTGCTGTTGAGCGATGTCAAAGTAATTTTGAAACATAAGTTTTTCCAAATTTTGAAACTTTTTACTTTTATGAGATCAAGTCTAATAATTTAGATCTAGTTTTAGTTTAATTGTATGATCTAATAATAAGCTCAGCGGTTGTATTTCATGCAGAAAACTTTTAGATTCTAAAATAATATGCATCGCAAAATATTCCTGGCCGAGCGGAGTGTTGCCGGCCGTACTGGACGGCCACCAATCATTAGAAAAAAGGTAGTATATATTTGAACCAGCAGCGGGTCGCTGGTAGGCTAGTGTTGTCATTTTATAAAGAACAACAACATGAACCATTTCCGAGCAATAATACGTTACGTATCAGATATACATATTATTCTGTAACTAACTTTCGCTGACTGAGACTGATCTAGGCTACAGTTCTCATTATAATGCACGCGGTACAAGTGTTGTTTTGCAATTGCAAATACAACTCCCTCCATCACACAAATACGTATCTGAAATCCGCATACTGTAAGTTTTGAGCCAAGCTAACGATACAAATGCAGGGAAGTTGTTTATGTTCTGAAAATTTTTATGTTTGTTCCGAGTAAATAGAAAGACCACGTGAAGTTGATGAGATGACGCTTCATAAAATTGGCAAAAGCTAGCTAAAGCTTCACCACATTCCTTCCTACTAACACTTTCTTTCTGATATGTTTTTCCAGGCTTAATTATTATGATAGGTACAGTTGTAATTGTTCTTATCATCCCCTACTGTCTATATTCTACAAAATGGATGGTGGTTATCGTATGACTTGGTTAGGTGAGGATGCTTTGTCTTGTCTATAGTAGTGCAAAATAGTTGTAAACAAAATGGATGTAACGGGGGTTCCAATTGGCTAGTGGATAACTTTTGCCAAAATTCCACCCACCCTTTTGCACTTGGTTGACTATATTCATAGCTATTATCATCATACAATGGTCTTGCACTCGACTTATTTTATTCCTCATCGTTTCATCGTGTGATGATGTGATGAACCTATATAATATTCGTAGTGCCAAGTCCCCTGCCAAATGGACGGAGGAATGATGGTTTCAAGCCCCCCAGACGGAGAAAGAAGTTTCTCAATGATCCAGTGCCAATATAATGTAATACGGACAGAATTGGCTACACACTATATTTCTATGGAATAACAGTCCAGTTTACGGAACGCTGTTATGGTGCAGCTTAAAATGTGGAAATACACTATGGAAAACCTCTCACTATGCAGTAGTATCATCTTAACAACTCGAAACTTTATATATAGAGCTTCGAGGAATCATTAAAGTTAAGTGGTTAGTGCTTAGTTAGTCTTGAAGTAGAATAAGCATGCATAGGTTGATTATTACCCAGTTTTTTACCAATAGGTATATAATGTTATTATCCCTTCTGCATACAGCGTGAGTGAGATCCACGTTGAGTTGGTGTACCAAGCTTTTCATGTTCTTTCTATGTATTCTTTGATCATAATATGAGCCAATGCTTTCAGCCTCAAGTTTCCAGTCGTACGATATCACTCTTGATGATATTACTAAAGTTGGAATCTAAAGCTAAAAAATTCGCGTGCGTGGCCGCACTATATTTGATATAATATAGTATTGTGTTGGATTGTGGAACATTTCAATCCATTCGATCCTCGTGCTTCAGAAACACAACAAGCAAAACTTGGACAACTTGTAAGCATTTCACCTAGCTCATGTGGAGAATCTATATCACTTCATCGAAGTATACATAGATCAAACTGCTGGAACTAAACGTTATATACGTGCGAATTGTCGCGTGAAAGTGTTCAACGAGGTGGGACTCATTCGCTGAATTTAATCGATAAAGAAAGAAGAGTTTCTTATTTCTGATAAAAAAAAAAAGAAGTCATCATCATAAACAAAGATTAAAACCTCTATTTAATGGTAATATTACTCAGCATATACTAGCTTAGGCGTATAATTATAATACATAGAAGATGAAATTCTATTCGGTATCTGAGAATAAATAGATAATCTGTATCACAACTAATGCCAGTTAACAATTGCTACTACCTTTTGAAGTACAACAGTACTTTGGTGCTTAAGATTGAAGCGTTAGTGTAGCGTAGTTTACCAAAAGCAAATGTTCTTAACGATACGATGATAATGATGATGATATAACTCTAGTAAAAGTTAACCATTATCTATCTAATTTGTAATTTTTTACTCTTCCTTCTACTTCTTACTATGTTATGTATCTCTGTTAGTTATTTCCAAGAATTCTGTAAAGAAATAACTATAACTGGGCTGACGGCGTCAGTTGTTTGTTAACTGTTGAGAAATTAGGTGCAAGTGTTTGTCTCACTTTACTTACTGCAGTAGTTAACTTAATGTTGTCAGATTATTATATGAATATTTTGACTATAAACAATACAATCCTTTTAAACTGGAGCACTACATTACAAGGAAAAGATTAACAAGCAATAATAATATTATGGTTTCATCATTCATAATATACAGTGTAGCTAAGTTCGGTTATCCAGGCCAAAAATAGTCTGTTGTTCCTTCAACTAATAACCAACACTGAGTAAATAACCCTTTTGCATATGGAGGAAATGCAAGCGATCCGAGTTTACAATTTAGTTCTGTTTGGCACTGTTATTGCTTAATTTGGTTCTACTAAGGAAACAGTGCAGCTTCGGATGAAAAAAAAACACCAAGGTACGTCCGACATTACGTGTTACGTGAATTTACTTGCTTTTACTCCCGCAGCAAAGTGACAATTGCTTCATTAGCTTTCGAAGAACTATACGAATGAATGATGAATTAAATTGAGAATAACTTTTGTAAAAATTACATTTAAACCCAGAGCTTGTGGTTGATACAATTCGTTAATTTACTATTTCATTTTTATCAGCCATATTGAGAAATTGCTTGATTTTTGCATTGCTATGCTGTTTTAGTTTGTAGCATGGAGATTGGAGAACGATCTCAAGTGGGCTAGGCTTCGTTGTTTAAGGTTTGTTTGCATTTTACATGACTTTGAAACTTTTGTCTACCTCTCTCAAGGTATGAGAGGTTTAACGAGAATTTGGTAATTTGTGTATTAATTTTTTCATGCGTCTTGTATCTGTATCTCTGTCTCTTTATTAAATTCATTTTTGAAAGCGTTCTCCCTTCACTAGTTCATATTTAAGTAAAGGGTTTGGTACTAATAAAATTTAACAAAAATATGGAGAAGCTTGGTTATCTTTTTTTAATTACTGTATTTTCCAAAGCAATTACAACTTTCTTAGTGGTTTATTGCTTTGGGGTTTCGGCATCTTGTACAGTATTGTGCTGGTAGGTAGGTCAAGCTAATAAAAAAACGCTATTTAATCAAGGGATGCATGATGCAGTTATCGTTCGAGTTGCATCACATTATTATCTGTAAATGTAATAATAAATTGAGGAGATTTACTAACTCTACCCGCAATCATATAGTGTTGTTATCTTTTCTGGGGTTTTGTATTACCACAAATTCCTAAAATATTTAGAGTTTATTTAATCTTGGAGTATTTTACCTCTAATAAAAGCTGGATCAGTTTCTTTTGGACATGATTGATAACGTTTGATTTAAAAAACAAGGCTTAGGAAAGTCATAGTCAAGTTATGCAAAAAATCTTTAAACTGCCCTATTCTTTATGATTTTTCTTTAGTGTTAATATTGATTTGACGTTGGCTTGGCGTACGGATTTTAGTGTCTGAATATGTTCCTGTTTTATTCAACAACATTGGTTGATATTGATATTATTACAACACAAATTGATTAGTAGTCAGATCAGAGGCCTAAATTCAGCCAACAAAAGCAAAGTAGTTTATTTGTTGTCCTAATTTATAAGAACAGGGTTGCATTTGATATGATAATAATAATAAGCTATTTGGCATGCATTACATACTTCGATACTTCTGATTATTAGGTTACTATTTTTCCGCTATTCTGCTAAAAATCTTTTCAACGTGAATACGCTTCTAACAATGAGATGAATTATTTTATCATATTGGAAACGTTTTGTTTTATTCTAGGTCCAATGCGTGCGTTGTACAACCAGCAATATATTATTTCGGATTTCTCGGAATAATAATTACAATCAGTGACTATTGATGAATCGTTCTCTGTAAAAAAAAGAATTGGTACAAACTAAATTGTTACAAAGTATATGATACTGAAGAATTGACAGCTAATAGTTGTTGAGATGCAAGAAGATACGTGTTTAATGATTCATCGTGCTTTATCACTGCTATCAATATTATCAACTGTAAAGAGGTTTATTTCTGGATAAATCTAACCTCAGTTGAAGTAAATATCTTTGGAAAATTGGAAACTCTCAAGAGAGTTGGTGAAGTGCTAAGTCAAAAGTTGCAAAGGAAACAATATTCAGAACCTTGCCTGCACTTCTACGTTTTTATATAAGAAAATAGTTAAGAAAGTTAAGATCGTGTGGATGAAAAGAAATACCAAGTTCGAAATTGTCTTGTGTCTCTGTCCTATGAAATTTTGGTGAGTATCTTTAATTTATTTAACTTTTTATTTAACACTAATCATCCTGTCATCGTGTTGCTGTTTTACCACATAATTCATACTATACTGTCATACTACAGCTACAAAAAGGTTCAGATAATTAAAGTGTAAATTAAACAAATCTCGCGACCGATGCAAATCAACCTTCAGCCTAGTACATTCAAGAGTTCAAGGTCTGGATTTAGCTAACTAATGCACACATTTCAATTCCGGGTTGGAGTTTATTTGCACGCTATTACGCTATTTATTTTAGTTTATGTCTACTCAACCAATGCAATGTATCGATTTTAGTTTTCGATAAAGTATTATAAAGGAATGAGGTCACTGACAAAAACGATGCGTTATGCCAGCAAAGTTAAGTAAGCAAACTCGTTTTTAGGCCAACTAGTGAACTATATAGCTACACAAACTTCTAGCATTTTTGAGAATTAAATTTATTATATCAAATTCTTGGTTAGTTTCCAGGACAGAACACAGAACCGAACTCTTAAGTTTTTGTATTTCCAATTCATGGAATTTCATTTCATGCTATCGTTTACTAGTATTGTTTGCGATAGTGGTTCTAGATGTTAGTATATTTCTGGTGTATTTCATTTATTTTATATTCAAGTTCAGACAAAGCGTAGAGGCAGTAGAAAAGGTAGTAGCAATAGGAATTAATTTTCATTACACATCCATTCCCATCAATTAAACTTTTCAAAGTTAAACGATTTTTATGCGACCCTTTCTGTTGCTAAAAACATCTGCAACATCATTCTAGATTTATTGAATCACATCAGTACTGTGCTACTCATAGTTTTGAATTCTCATCTCGTTTAGTTTTAATCATGAATACATGGCTGGTTATTCTGCTTAAAATGCTCTATATAATGTCCAATTCAGGTTGGCTACATGCTCCTTGTTTGTTTATTTACGTTAAGGCAACTTTCCCATAGCGCGAAAGAGGTGACATCAGGGCTACGTTGCTTATGTTCTCCGGACATTCTACTAACCTTCGGACTAAGTATTAGGTTCGAGCAGTAATGCCAGCCGAATGCAGGGGGTTGGGCTTTTGGTAGATAACAGCTTCCCGAAATGTATACCATTCGGGTCAAAAAGGGTTCTAAGGATAGGTTTCCACACGGCGCAACCGTTGTCATTAAGAATACAGAACTCCGATCCGACCGAATCCGGAAGAGAAAGCAAGAATCATACATAGAAAAAAAAAGTGAGACACGTTGTCCTTGGGATAGGTTCGGGGTTTGGAAAAAAGTTGTTTATACTTCTTATTCTGGTGAAAGTAGGACACAGATCAATAGTAAGCAATTGAACCCTCTTCATGGGATGAATGCTAGTTTTTTTTAAATGGGAAAGCTCTCTGAAAAGCGAGTTTTTTTAGCATTGCATTTTTCGAATAAATCCCAATTATTTCTAAAAGTTGGGTGAACGAACGAGGTACGACGTACGACATAAATATACGTAATTAATTTTTGAGCTGACTTGTGTTTGTTGACTTGGTAACGAAAGGTCATGGCGCGTTTCATCTAGTTTTAGTCCGCAGACCATTGATGTTGACCCCTGTAGATGATTTCACCCATCTTCAAACCTTCCTTTGACCTCCAAAACGGATATCGAAAAACTAATTGAGAAAGGTTATTCCGTTCCGTTTGACAGTTGTCGTCTGGAAAGACGGAACATTTACTTACAGCATCACCGGCAAAAACCGGGCATAGCGTACCAATATTATTTATTTATTCGAGTCACACAAAACTACCTTCCAGCATACATAGTTTCACTTATTCTCTGCTGGATTGCAATGCAGAAATGTAAACATTTTGACGTGTTCCGGTTGGTTGAAAAATGGCGATTTATTGTTATTATTCACGAACTGCAGACTTGGGGTGAGATATAGGAAAACTTGCCTGATTACCAATACCTGTAACTTTAACCCTTTACGGACTTGACTACCTTAACTAGCTGAATGACCATCAGGTTAGTCTGTAGCACACCATTACACACCACAATACCATAAACAAAGTATCGCAAGTGATATTTTGTCTATGCCACAATACAATTGCTTCAGCGACGAAGTAATGATAATGCTCAGAAACACAAAGACATGCAAGTAAAAAAATCTCCTTGCATCATTCTTGACTTTGATCTTGGATTGTCTGGTTGTGGTTCATAGTCGCTCATTTTCCAAGCTATTTTCCTTGTATATCAAATTGAATAAACTAATCTGATAATAGTATTACAAATATGCAGTATGAGCATGGATACGGTTGTATGAATTACCTCTAACTCTAAGGTTCCTAAATGATTCAGTGATTTCTGCCTATTACACCATCGTCTACGTCAACATAGAATCCTTTGTGCTGCGAAGTTATCTCGGCAGATGCTTCATCGATAGTTAAGGTTAAGGTATGTAGTTTATGAGGAGTGACCAATTTCTCAATGAGTTTCGTTTCATAGAATAATCATCATATATAAATAAATATGTTCACATAGCCCAATGCATTGCATATTTTTTCAAAAATTTCAAGAATATTAAATTCAGCTTAAGCTCTATGATACTGGGAATTGGGATCAGTGCTGCAAACATCCGAAAGAACAAAATAATTTCGTAACAATAAAGAAAGAGTACATTTTGCTGTGAAGAGTCCGTAATTCATTAACTCATTGGTGTGTTTATGTCATGTAAAATGTACTAGATTAGTATTTTCTAGCTTCTTACATTGGTTAGGAAGGAAGGAGTCAACAGAAGAGTTCAAAAGTTGTTTCAGTCAACATTGATCTATAACAAATTAAGAGTATATGCATGGCACCTACCAGAGAATGTAAACAGGTGCCAAGTGCCAAATAGTTATTTGTAAAATAGAAAACATATAATAATATTAGTTTGTTTTTATATCATAAACCTGGCTAAATTAGTCTGGCACAATTTATATAAAAACAAACACTAGCTAAATAATTGTAAGGAGGGTTAGTTACTTGGAAAAAGGGATAAAATGTATGATGGTTATCAGTGATTCTTGGCAGTAATTCAGAAAATCGGTACAGAGACATTTATGTTATTGATTTGATGACGAAGTCTTTCAGAGACCTGGCGTGGTCTGAGACAAAGTTTGTATTTTACATTCATGGAGTCTGGAAGATAGAATTAATTATATTATTGCTGAATGAATGGGCAAGCAGACTCCTTGCTCTTGCTGGGACTTGGGAGGAGTGAGATCGTAAAAAATAATTTGCAGTGAATGGATGCAAAAAGATGACAAGTTATTAAGATATTAAGTAATCATAAGTGTAAAATTCATGAACGAAATGAACTTTGCCAAAGAGCAAATTCACGACATACTTTTCCGTTCTCATGGAAACATTCATTTTCTGTTAGTTTTGCTTCCATGCAGATATATTACATTCGTCGAATGACACTTTTTGAGTCTTTGTTTTCGTGAAATGATTAAGCTGGAAAGCTTAAGCATTCAAAATGGGCATGACTGAAGAAACTTCTAGCAATCTCTTTTACTAAAGATAAGCGTCCGTCTATCTGTCCGCGTTAGTCTCCTCTCCTGAATCGCTGGACAGAAATTTACAAATTAGTGTCAAACTGTAGTAGTTGCGCTAACACATAATAGTAGAGAATAAAAAAATTAGAAGTTATTGAAACCTTACTGCTTTTTAGTAAAGCCAGTTTTACCATAAGAAGCAGCACAACATTTTCACTACACGTTTCACCAGATGACAGAAGCTTACATTCTTTCACATAGCCGAGGGCATACTCATTTCACCATGTTTCAGAAGAGTTTATTGTATACAAAATTTGCAACCTAAGAAATAAAGATAAGAACTTAAACGTTTCAACATATATAGCAGAGAAACATATGCAAACGTTCCAAAACAGTTTTTAACGTGTAGCAGAAACATATGCAAACGTTCCAAAACAGTTTTTAACGTGTAGCAGAAACATATGCAAACGTTCCAAAACAGATTCAA
>JAQFZX010001469.1:0-29346 GCA_034682405.1 Hydroisotoma schaefferi | reverse complement strand
ACCAAGTCGCCTTGCCACCACGTCGCTGGCCACCAAGTCGCTGGCCACCAAGTCGTCGGCCACTAAGTCGTAGACTCACTATGTACAATGGACGATTTTAAAACTTTGCCTATTCTCAGATTATGTTCAGATATCCATGCATGTGAGAAAGCTTGTACCGTACTGTGTAATGATAATACTTGCCAATCCATGTTTATAAGCTCTGCTAAAAAATAAATAACGAGCATATCTAAGGAAGTTCGCATATACGTATCGCACAGAGGAGGAGCTTAAAATATATAGTTATTTAAAGGACATGAACTTTATATTATAATTTGGAGAATTCTATGAAGGGAAAACGATTGGTTGCGTCAAAAAGAAAGTTGGAACAACTTGGCAAAGTATGAATCTGATTAACTTTCAGGACTCTTAAAGCAGTCAATTTTTTTCTTTTCCTTCAAGAAAAGGTACTTTACTTTTGTATGTGAAATTCAGCCCTTATATAAGGTGAAATAAGGAAACATTTTGAAAACTTCCTAGTAATTGAATATGCAAACGTCTAGCATATTCCATCTCTTACTATCCTATGGGAATAGTAGGAAGTCAACCTTGATGAGATGACTGGGGTTGATAAGGTAATTTTTTATAAAAGCTAAGGATTAGGATATCATGCATAGGGTTCTATTTTTAAATAAAACTCACAAAAACACTAGTAAAATTGGCGTCACTTTTTTATTCGAAATATCAAATCAGTTTCTCCTTTCTTCCTTTGCTTTCTTTGTTGAAGTCAGCCTTTCAAGATGATTTCTGAAAAATTGGCCGTGTCTCATTTGGCCGTGTCTCATTTCATCGTAAATCTCAGGTTTGATCTGGAAGCAAAAACTTCTCTGCCCCCTTTCTCTTATTTAATCAAATTCTGTTCGTGAAAAGGAGCCATAATCCTCAAAACTATTACCTTGCATCCAACAAAAGTATATCAGTATCATCAATCATCAATCAAGACAGCCAACTACCTAACTGATTAAGATTAAGGACGAATGGTAAAAATATTCTATGCATTACAAGGCAAGACTGAAACCAATGTGCCCGTTGTCATTATCGTCTACCACGAAAACACTAAAAAAACTCGCCCTACCCATAAAAACTATGTATCATGTATTCACGCAAGAGCTTTTCTACCTTGAGCTTCCCAATTTAGAAATAAGTTTCGGCAGAATATTGAAGTTTTCTAACGGGTTAAAAACTTGTTTCTTAAAATTGGAGATTCAATTTTAAGTTCCTAAATATGTACTAAATATAAAAGCAATGAGTACCCAAAGAAGGGTTCAGATTCGTTTCATACTTTTATACGCTCTCTAGTCTCTTTCATTTTTGTAATGCAAGACAAAACCCTAAAATAATGGGTCACAAAAGTCAAATAAAACCACCCCCATACTTCCTTTTTTCCTACCACTAGTGGTCATATGATTGCAAAAGGTTTACAATCACGTAATAAAAGCATAGTACAAGCCCTGGATTACTTTCCCTTTGTTACCATCAGTATACGGAAGTAGTAAATGGATGGGTTACTACTTATGGAAACTCCGAGCTTTAAAAATATTAAGCTTACTGAAACCACCCGACTGAAAATTACGACCGACATGATAAAACAAAGCTTACTCGAGCTCATGTAATTCAACTTCAATGCATCCGTGTCTTCCACCGAAAGACTTAAAACTCCTTGGGTGATTCTAAAAAACGGGGTTTTCATTATAATTTAAATTCCAGTGGCCCACCGTTTGCAATTTTACTGACGGAGTTTAACCGAACACAAAATATATGGATACAAATGCAATCCTCATCTTTCTCTGGTTTCCTCCAGGAAAAGAAACGTTACAAATCAGCTTAATTTACTACTTAGACAGGAAACTAAAGATGGAGATAAATAACCGTATTTAATATTTAAATTTGGATGAACACCAAGTAATCGTGTTGCCAAAATGCAAACTCATCCCCATCATGGACAAGCTTGATAGAACATGCAACACATCCAAGAATTGTAAAGGGCAATAATCGGTAGTCAATACTAGCGATTACGACTGAACTGTAATACATTTTTGAACAAATTCACGATTTAATGAGCCAAAGCATCCCTTTTCTACCGTAAAACTTTAGTGCATTGTAAACATTGGCTGAGTAGAGTGGCACGCAACCTCTCGGGTTTCATGTAAATTCTATAAAAACTAGTGGTGAAAGCACTTGTCCCAGAGTCAGAGAAAGCACCTCTACCTACATATTGATAGCTTGTACTACAACTTCAGTAACCAGAAGCTGATCTTTTACTAACTTAGTGAAAACTGCATTTCCCCACTTAGAGAAAGAGAAATTACTTTCTCTAAGTAGAAAGTAGTATTATTATCTAGTTCTACCTGCTAGTATCTTCCAGTTGTGTCTAAAATTCTGAGGTCAAGTATCTTTATACTTTCGTTGAGTTGTGGGTAAGTTATAGCAAAGAATCCTGTACCTTTTCACAAGTATAAACAGATTAATTTAATATGAATCCAATAGACAAATACGCATTTGTAATTAAGAACGCCTTCCAATCAGATTTCTCTCGTTCTTTTTATCAGGACTACTCAAGCATGTTAAGTTTCTTTTATCTTTATTTTTATAGAATTGTGGAAGGAAAGTAGCTGTTCTGTTTTGGGTTCTTAAATGGGCGTCCGTATTAGGAAGCTTTAATTCCGTTTCCTAGACTTAATACACTTATTTTAAGATATTTCAACCTGTAAAAAGGAGACAGCCAATTTCAATAACGTTTAACATGCCGTCTCTCAATTACCTCCAGTAAAGGCTTTAGTAAACAAAATAAATATGGCTTCTCTAAGTCGAATTCCATATAAAACAATCCCTATAGAAGATTATTTCTCATTCCCAGCTTAAGTCACCCCTCATTGAATTAACTGTGTAATCTGATTTTACCAACCTGGCTGTCAACACTACTAGGGCCGGTAAGGCAAACGAGTACCAAGTCTATTTCTAGGATAACCATTGACAAGCGACATAATTCTGGCAATTGGTTTAAGTAATCCAGAAATGTAGCTTTTGGGAAAATAATACCAATACTGCAGTTTATCAAATAGTGAGGAAACGCCTAAGTATCTTATATTTACTGCCATTTCTATGTAATCTCAAATCCCTTTTAACGAATTTAGCAACGTACCAACCACCCAGGATGGTGCGAATGATCGATTCCTGTTTACTTAAAATGTGTATATTCCTGATGCAAGTTCTGCCTGTCTGCGTTCCGTTAACTTAACTTAAAGATTAGAATACTTACCGTTGAAGTCCAGATGCACCTTCGTTCGTTATCATTTTCCTCATATATGCTACCCCAACGTACAGGTAGCACACTATGAAACTCAAGTATTTGCTAATGCAGTAATAGCCATGCAAAATCTGTTTACTACAACATGAGACAAGAAATCATAGTTTTTTACCGTCTCAACCTTCTCACTGGCGATAGATTTCGGGGGTCGTAATTCCTCTGCCTCGATGATGACATCAGGATTGACTTTCCACACAGCTAAGGAGTCTCTCATATGGCGAAGCGTGTTGCGTAGGGGCATTAGACCCGACTTTATTTATTTATGTATTTTCTACTACAACGCTAAGTCGCTATTTATTTTCTCACGTTTAAAAAATTCTTCCTTATCGTCAGCCAGACACAATCCTCGTTAATATTCCTACAGGCATGTGGCCTTAGTTGATGTAAAGTAACTTTTAGTAAATATTTTTTGCACAAGTAATGTACTGCTTAAACTGAATTATATGGCTTTTGGCACGTACTAGTACTTTTGTGCAAGTGGCTATTACTAATACAGAGCAAAAATACGAAAACTCTAATACAGTATACCCTAGTACAATAAAACCCTCCTGGTCTACTTTTCCTCGAACTCCTCTTCCTTTTTGGAAATATCCTGTGCTTATACTACTACTAGAATTTAGACTAGTGTTCCCTTTTCTCAGTACGAGAAACTTTACTATGCAAACTTATCTTAGAATTCTCACACAAAATCTCAATAGTTGTATGATGTAGCAAGGCACAAAGAAGCTACCCGGACAACAAATGAACAGAAAAGCTCAATTAACTGTTGCTGATGATTGTATAAAATATTCATGCCAACAAAGGCTCCACTACTGGAAAGTCTGATACTTCTTTATGTGTCTGTATGATCAGCCTAGAGGATTGCCTAAGTTTGTAACGACCGAACCGTAAAAAGCCCCGCAGATAAGAGTTACGCTATTTTATGACCTAAAACTTGGTTCAAATACTAATCATCTGTTGTTTGTTTTGTTAATCCGACGAACAAGAAGTAGTATAACGAGAAATGGTTGTGTACACCTATGTTTAACTTTTTCCCGAGGGATGCTCCCTGTGCTTCTAATTTCATATGTTTAAGCGATTCTATGAGTGGATTGCAAAATACGTGTATTAAGGAAAAGAACGAAACTTACAAAGGAGAATGGTATACAGTAAAGAACCAGCCGTAGTAAGTAGTAAAACTCTACCTACCGACCAAAAACTCGGTGGGATGGAGTACCCTTGCCTTATTCCCTGCACATTCCCTGCAAGGGATAGCCTACCCTCCTTTATTACTTACAGAACCCCTTTACATCTACCTAATAAAAAACGCACTGGAATGGTGGTTGATAGGTATATGTAACATAAACCTAACTTTAACACCCTTTGCCTCCTCCCCTTCTCTTTTCCTGTCTGATTATACCCGTTAAATAAAAAAGTAATACTATGCCATGATAATGCACCTTGATGAAATCGTGTGGGTTTTATTTCAGTAAAAAAAACTCCGATGACGTTTCGGGTAACTTGTAAGTACCACAAACTTATCCACTATCTGTATATCTATCTGTCCAGACCTATTGCAACTATTAGTTGCACCCTGTCTGCCTATCAGTGGTATTAGATTCAAGAAAGAATTGATGGTGGTTTGGTTGCTTTTCCTTTCAAGGGACGTTTTTTGCTAACAAATCTCACTGCTAGTAAGTAGTATTAAGTAAACTAGACTTGAAGAGTTCACTCGCTAAGAAGGTCTAAAATGCCAACCAAGTGGTCCAGCAGTCTCATCTCTACATGTCCAAATCACATTCAATTTCAGTAAGGTGGATTTTTCATGAGATTCGATCCCGAGATGCGCGCAGTCGTCTTTCTTTAACTCCTTCCTTCCTTCCGAATCAACGAGAGAGCGAGAGCAGAAAGACATGAGGAAGGGTAGACTTGGTTAAGGGTACACATTAAACTGCCCTATGTAATAATAATATTACACACGAGTTCTCGGCTTTCCATAGAGAAAGTCAACACTAGGTCAGAGGACTTCCACTACCTCTATAACTTTATATCAAATGACGACAATAGATCTTCGTTGGTCTAACTTCTAGGGAAAAGCCTTAAATTAACTATAATTATTAATTATTACAGAACTTTCCAACTAAAGCAAACTGAAATGCAGCATTTAATACATTGTAGTACTGAACTAGAATATACTGTATCAGGACTGCAACCATCTAACCTAAGTCTATGTCCTGTGACTCTAACTTATAGATGCGATAATATTTCAGGGAAATAATGGTTGTCTTTCACTAAACTTGATAAGCTGACGGATTTCAGAACAAGAGATTGACATGTTATGCTTCCAAGAATTCTGAATCGGAACTAAATAAACTGAGTTTTTCCCGATAGTATTTTCAACCTTTTCACTTCAAAGGATATTCAAGTAAAGGCTTTTTCGGCTGAGCTATGAGTACTTTTAATTTCATTATGATGATAGTAGAGACGTATGACTAAGCTAAATGGGTGGGTAAGGAGAACATGTCAGAAGTTTAGTTGGGAATAGGTTAGCTTTTGTTAACTATGTATCTAATGTATTATTAAGACTTTCTACAAGTATTTTAGCAACTCCTTCTATCTCTGGGTCTGTGTCGGGTTGTTTTTGGATCTGCCAATGCAGTTTTTTCTTATTTGGATGAGTAGACGCACCAAATGTATAACTTTTAGTTGAAAGCGACTGGAGAATAAGTGGCCAAAGAGTATAATGCCAGAAAAAGAAAGTGCATAGAAAGACGCACTTCAAAAATACACAGACAAAGCTACATGGGTACGGCCGGAAAGGGCTTCGATGAAATAATAGTGGTTGCTGTAATTTCCCAGTTGGGATGCTCACACAAGCAGAAGTCTGCTGCAGAGGAAACTATCAAGTATCATCAGTTTATAGAAACGTTTTTGGAAAAATCCACACTATAGAATTTGCTTCTTACGAGTGCAATATTCATATAGAACATTTTTTAAATATTTAGATTTTTGAGATCTATTAATCTAATTAATGACACAATTAATATGTCTCTTTGAGAATGGATGCTATTAACTGAGTCCCACGGGGGCAGTTTGTTGGATTCTTAGGGGTCTATTAATTGATCGAATGATCCAAGTTATAGGAACCTCTAGGGATCTATTAATTGGTTTGAGGCATTAATGTATTGGGCCTTGGTACCAGACTGACGGTTGCCAGTGCATGCATGTAGGAAAAATTGGAAAGGTTTTTGTTACCATATTACATAGCTTTCCATTACCATCTTATATGCTTTCGAAATTAATCCTTTATAGACAGTTACAGCTCAACTTAACTGTAGGGTTGTGCTAGATTCTGATATCCATCCACCTAAACTTAGTTTTTGTACAGTGGAGTACTAAATATTTATGGAGTTTGCGAATACTTGAGCCTTGTAATTTTCCAGCGTTAATAGAGAAAAGCTTGAGCAATATCAGTGATAGTCAGGGAACGGACAGTTTTCGAAGACCGGTCACGCTATAAAGTAATTATTGTAACAGTACTAGGTAAGGCTCATTCAAGCGAGTCAAGTAACCATACCCATAGCGTATCATCACTATCAATACATTTACACAAGTAATCAGAAGCAGGCAGGATTCCTGAAAATAGTCTACGAGGCTATTGTTCGCCGAGAAATAATTCCTCTGTGAAACTTGACCTAACTGCTCAAAAGTAACCTATTTGCATATAGGTCCATGAGTGAACGCTCTTTCCATTAGCGTTGAGTGCACGAGTACGGAATTGAAACGCTGAATTAAACCTTTCGGAACTTTGGAGTGTGTATAGATAGACTGAAGTTAATTCCGTGTTGTACAAACCGGCCATATGCTACCCGGTAGGCAGGCACACACATCCGCTAAATTTGCAGAAGGAGCATTATTATGCATATGACGAACAACAGCGAGAAGAATACTCTTCTGTCGAATCATGTGAAGCTAAACTGTCTTGCTGCGAGCATAACATGTGGCATAAGATAAGATTAATAGACTTGACTTGGCAGGAGATACACAAGTTGAAAAAATGACGGCAATTTTACATTCTACTAGTTGATGATTGGCAAGAGAAATGGAGTTTCCTATTATTCAAAATTCTATTATAGTATATGCTTTCCTATGATTGTAGGAGTGAAATAATGAGTATGAATTACAAGAGGAACGGATATTACTACCAGACCGGGTGAACTATTATAAAAGCAAAATGCCTATTGAAATCTACTCAAAGTGTTTAGCATATTGTACTTGATGCCACGCGTAGAAATTATAAATACTCCTTGTTGTTCACAAAGTAAGGTTCTGAAGATGCAACGCAACAGCTACTAAGCCGGCTGCAAGTTACAAGTAATGAAAAACAAAAACACAAAGCGTTAACACACTTCTGTTCCCTGAAGTCATTATCTACAGACAGAGTTTATATTCTTATACTTAAAACCTGCCTTGTATTAGTAATCTACCGAAATAACCAAGAGCTTCATTCTAGGAGCCTAAAAGTAAAATCCTTTCTTCTCATTTAATGACTTGAGGAGTATTGCAAAACTCGGAGCTGCTGTTAAGTAGGAGTGAAAACTGAACACATGTTCAAACTAAAAATCATTAGCATCAGTTGCAGCTGAAGAACGCTGGAACAGCCAATATTATACACTATAATCAGAAGCCAAGAGAGAAAGCTGAACAAAAGAGCCGAGAACTAACCTATAGGTTGCTTTACCCATTAATATAAAAGCAATTAGCTTAAAGCCTGACGACTTGGAGATTCTGTCTTCCAGTCAATTTACTCTTGAATAACCCAAGTAGCCACTTAGCAATCAAATTACTTTCCCAGATCAATAGTATACTGACCAAGGAGATGTGGTATGTATAGGGAAACTACGTTTTAAAGCGTTTCCAACCCCATTTAAGCCGGTGGTGAGCATCTTTATAAAGTAGTACCGAAATGCTACTGAACGACATGGCAAACTGTAACTAGCAAAATACTACTGCACATCATACAAACCTGATCGTTTGTTTTCGTTCCATTTGCATCTAAAACTGGCCGTCCGATCTCGTCGCAGTTGTCATAAATAATAGAGTTTTTTCCAGAGCCCGATGTTCCTCCTAAATGTTTGTTTTCACTACCACTACCGGGTGAGCTCAAGTTTTTGTTTATGTAGAGAGAATTTAAGTCTTTGTTGCACGACTTGTGTAACTCTTTCCCATTGTGACTTCCATGCTTCATGAGAGAATTCTTGGAGATTGCAAAGTCCGTGAAGTCTGCCACACTTCGGGTCCTTGGTGGGGGATTTAGACCGTAAAATACGTTCAAAGCTTCCCGAGCAAAGGAATTACGCCTTGGACGTTCATTATGGGCAGAGGTTTCCAATTTGGCATGGTCGTAAAGTTTTAGATCGTAGACTATATTCGTCCTGTAATTATAGGTTGACTTATGCCTGCTTTTGTTTTTCCAACCGAGATCGATTTCTTCAGCACTACATGAGATAACAGGGGTTGGAGGAGATATTTGAAGAGACAATTTTATATTGCTGCCCCTACTATTACCAAGCCAAGATTTTGCTCTTGGTCGATTACTCCCTATGTTACCTTGGGGGGATGGAGTAAGTCTGCAAGAACCGTGGGGAACAGAAATGTCTACGTTGCAGTCAGAGGTGGCAGAAAATGGTATTAAAGCTACATTTTCATCACAATCTGTTGGTTCTATCGAAATATGACAGTCGGAAGAAGCTTTAGGAGAATGTACTACGAGCATTGTTCGATGTGTTCCTCAAAACATCTTCAGTTGTCCCAATTCAAACGTTTCAGAGCAAATTTATAAAAACCAAAAATACCTCAAACCCCGAGCCAATTTCTATAGTAAGGTAGCACAGAATTTGACTTCCATTGTGTTGTAAATAAATAAGAACCGAAGCTTATAAATCCCGATAAGAATAGAAATCACAGGAAAGTTGGTGAAAGTCACTTTTACATTTCGGCTTCAACCACTTAACTATGAAACCGAAACTGAAACACTGCAAAACAATTCAACGGGAACCTTGCACAATATTCTACCATTCTAATTTAAGTTGGCGATGGTGAGGTGGGCTAACCCGGAAAAAGTGGAATATAAACCGAATACTCTTAAATGACCAGGTCTGACTAAACTAAGCTTAGACTACAATCCTCGAAAGTATTAAACCCACTAAGGTAGATTTTCTCCGTCATGCCATCACACTATGTAACCCAAAACAAAACGTCAATAAGGAAGACAAACTGTTAGAATAGTGTAGAGTAGAGAGGGCTTAATCCAAGCCTTAACTTTTGCGGGGACCAACTTTATGCCGAAATTGCATACACAGTTGATGAATTTGTTAAGCTGAGGAAAGGCCCGGAATAAACAGCAAAATAAAATACCTAACTGCTTAATAAACTTGTACAGTTGGCCGACTTACTGTAGAGATCGATACACCCAAAAGTATGTATCGGGTGGCTTTCTCTCCGGCAGATTCTCTATTGTCTTTAACCTATCAAGCTATAAACTCGATCGATTGAGCACCTGAACTTGTTTAACTAAAATGAAAAACACCTGTTCAAATCCAGCCCCCTCCGAGACAACTGTGCGCGTTTTAAGTTTCTAACTAAGGAAATCATAACATCACCAGCCAACATATGCATTGCATTTATCCAGTAACATTTTGTACTAGATTTAGTAGTATCACTAGCTATGCGCAAAAAAGTTTACCTGGCTCCCTTTTTTATCAACTTGAGTAGGTAACATCATAAAAGCCAGCTTTCCAGGTTGCTGGCCTGCTTACGCTTAATCTTATTTTGAGACTTTCTACTAATAGTTCAACAGGCTTAGATCTATAAGTTAGATTCAGAAGATGGTTCATGGTTGGTACAGAACTTATGAAATATTCACCGCCTGAATATCGGTTCTGCTTACAAATCCAAAGAATCCGTTTTAAAATTCAAATCTTGTTTCCATCATTAAACATTAAAGTACTGTGAGCATACAATCCTTCCTCTCTACAGAATTATTCTTTTCATATTTTCCTTGCTCTTCTAATCCTTTCATTTTTACTGACTCCGATGACCGTGAAGAATGCCGTCTCCTTATTTTTTAGTTCACATTTATTTCTGGTTGTACCAGAAAAGTAATGCTAGTACCAGAAAAATAATTGGACATCATTTGAGTACACTACTGTATGTCTGACTTTATACACCAAAGAAAAAAAAATCTTAGCATGAATCCTACATAAGCTCTCCCCAAGAGATTTAGTTTGCTTTCGCCACCTAAACTTTCCTTTCATTTCTCGTTCAAAGTCCTTTACTACTTTTGACAGGAATGCGTAAAAATAAAGTATGGTTCTTTCGACGGGATCTTTTCTTGATGGGAAGTTGAGGATGAGGTTGCAAGCAAGCGTCAAAAGACATGTATGCCTCTAATATTGTGAACTTTAATGCCTTCAGCTGCATAAATACTGTTCTGTGTTATCAAACCTTTTTGATGAAATCACCAGTTTACATGAATTTGTCATCGTTGCCTATTCTAAAGTTCACTCTTAAAGGAGCTCAAGCGAGGTTTAGGCATCAAGACCATAACAATTTACAAATTACAGTAGTCTCAATGGAGGTCGAGATTATGGGTGTTAGTCCGCCTTTATTTTGCTCCTTATTTGTACAAGCATTAAAAGTTGGAGCACATAAGCTAACTAAAGTAGAAGTTACACAAAGCCATAACAAAACAAGGGCAAAATACCGTTTAAAGTACTAAAAGTGTAAGTCGTAAACATTTTCTATAGTTTAAATTCAAAGGGCAATAAAAGAGGAATTTTGTATGTTTGGTAAATCCAATTTAAAATGAAACTAAGCGAAGTTTCCGAGTAATTGGGATTGTATTTCTACTGAAGTGTAACTAGACGCTGAGCATGCCAAAGAAATAAAAAATAATTGTCTTACCTGAGCAACTTTCTCTCCAACTTTTACTCCCTGGAATAGCTTGCCTGATCCATTTTCTTGAATAGACATCTGAAATAAAACATAATGTAAAGATTAACTGCCGGATATAGTCGAGACCATTGAAGTACAAAAGTTAAAGATTTATGCAACTCAGCATTGTATCATTTCTCCTGTACTCATTGTTTGGTAGGAGAAAGTATAGGAGAAAGTTGATTAAAACCTAAATGTGTGGGCCAATCTTACTTTGTACTTTGAGATATCTTCTTGATGTGTCAGATTGCTCAGTGACGGGGACTTCTTTTCTCTTATCCGGTCCCGATTGTCTGGCAACGAGATTCGATGACGAGCCAAATCGGAGTCTGAATTGGATACATTGGGTAATCCTTTTCTGTTGCTGCCACATTGGGCCCGTTTGGCTAAGATTATAGCACATTTCATAGTTTTTCAATGTATTCATTTTGTCAGTTACAGTTTCACTATATATGCATGTGAGCGGTAGTGTTCCATTTTTTATAGCACGGGATGTGCTCCGTCCAAGTATTACAGATTAGATTTAGCATATATAGAGTGAGACGTTTAGTGAAAGCCATTATAAAATAATGAAATCAATTCTACAATTCACAATTTTAAAAAGAGGCTGTCTTTCTACTAACGCATTGCTTGATGTTATACTTCAAGTCCTTTGATTAAAGAGAAGTAATAAAATTGCATCAGTGTGCTGCTAAATTGAAGCATTTACTGGAGATGGTTGAAGAAAGGAAATTTGGCTTGGTTAGATGAATTAACTTTTTGTTAGACTTTTTTAAGACGAATTGAGAGACCTAATTTAATTTGATAGTATAAAAGTACACCTGATTAGTTCTTTGATTTGAACTTACCGTCGTTCCAAGAAAACTGACGAGAAAGTAAAAGCAAAGTTTCCTACGATTGGATGATACATGGAAAGTAAGCTTCTTCAAATAAGTCACTATTCGCATCTTAGGTGATTTGAAAAGCAAAGTTGAAACGAGGGTTCATAAAAAAATCGGCAATAATACACAAATCATCAGAACAAGCTGATAGAATCACATTAAACATCTCAGAACTCAAAGCAAACAGCAACGGGGATTTTTATTGTATATTTACTTTAAGTCAATCATTCATTAATTCATGCAGATACGTGCAAGCTGGCATGCATTCGTTATGGTTTTGCTTCAGAGAAATGAATATTGTGGCTGTGTATTTATTATGGTTTTGATTAATTATGATGAAGATCATAGTTTCAGCCAAGGTAAAGAAATTAAGATTTAAAAGGGGGTGCAGGATTAGAAAGTTGATGAAAAGTTATGAGAAAGTTTGGAATTGGTAATTAGTACAAGTGATGTAAAGGAATTATACTGCAGCTACAACTGGGATGAGTTCTACGTAAGGTTTAAGATTAATTAGTGAAGGTGAGGGTCTTGGGAATTGATTTTTACTTGTTTTTGCAAACAATTGGTATTGGTAGTTGCGAATGTGAATATTATACCTTTAGTATGGTAAATGTTGTCGAGCGTATGAGGTCGAACTAAGCCATTTGGTTTCCATTCGACAGCCGACACTGATTGATTACACGAGCGGAATGCACATCACATGGCATTACAGGGCACATATGAAAACATAGAAATTTCAAATTATAATATACACATTAAAGATAAGTGGTCCCAACAATCTACAACTGTCTATTCCGAATGAATCCTATTCTCCCAGTTGAGGTTAGCCAAATAGAAACAAACGTAAGAATGCTGTCGAGTAATTAAATTCTGGTCTAGAAACCAAAATCCAAAAGCGACAAGGTTCATACAATCTACGAAATATTTGCAAATGAGAGATCATCGATTTGTTTTTCTTAACAGAAGCAACAATACGACCAAGATCTTGCATCTTGCTGTAGCTCTTTCTATTACTACTAAACGCTACAGAAAATATAATAATCTACGACATTATGATAAACTGCAAGAATACATTCCGAATCTAAACTCGAATTTCAAGTCATAACATCTCATTCTATAAAGTTATAAACACGAATTTAAAATAAATTCTACTACTGACAAAGGGTTACAACCGTTTAAAGCACAAATACATCAACATCAACATACAATAGGCACCGGGTTGGAATTAAAAAGCTAGAACAGGTTATCCAGAATGCAAAAACGACATGAAACCATATCATCGACAAATCATCAACCCCCATTTAGCATGAGATTTTGTCAAGAATAAAATCACTTCTATGACATCAAGGTTCTGAACTGGGTCATTTTTTTCGTTATTTGTGTTGGCTTGGCTTGGAGTTTTTTTGTGGCTTCCGTGTTGTAAGGTTACTTTACTTGCCCTTTTTAGCCCATTCTAGGGTTATATAGGTTGCCGTGTCCATATGTCTGTCCGACAGCGCGAGATCTCAGAACCTGCCCAATCGATCCGGCCGAAACTTCGCACGCAGGTGGCAACTGCACTAACTAGGTGCAGTGTGAAAGTTGAGACCGATCGGTCCAGGTAAAGACCCGTGGGGGTCAAAAAACCCCACCGGGTAATTAAATAGCCTGAAAAATATTTTTCTACTTTTCCACTGCAATCACAAAAATATAAATAGTTTGGCCCAAATCGACAGTGAAGACCCGTGGGGGTAGAAAAACCCCACCGGGTAAGTGAAGACCCAGAAACACATTTTTAACCGCACAAAAAGAAAAAAAAGGAAACACTAGGGACGTTGAAAACAAAGACATACATAAAAAATATAAGTGTTCAAAAGAGACACGGCTATAAATATTGCGCCAAAGCGCCCTAGAATGAGCCCTGCCAGCTGCACCCGGAGGTTTTTCTGTTGAAAACGTACGGGACTCGATTTCCAAAAATCCCTTCCCTAGCCCTGAAATCTATAGCTACAAGGAGGAATTCTTTACAACTTTTTCACGCCTTTGTTTATGAAGATCAATTTAACTATAATTATGATGCAATCTTTTTATATGAAAAACCTCGTCATCATTACCTACCTACCCTCATTTTTTGATGTTGAAAGGGCTTTCGTTCAGGCTAAAAAAGGCTTTGTACATTATAAAATTCCCATTACTCTAATTCTATTATTATCAACAATATCAATTGCCCCATTTTTTTTCTACTAATCTGTAGTAGCAGTGCTTGCTTTAGCTTATATAATAAATACAAGCGATGTCCTTATTTTCAATGTACAACATTGGGGATTAAAAGTTGCTTGCCACTTATTATCGGGTGACTTAATGCTATTTAAGTAGCACCAGTTTATACGCCTATGTAAGACCAAATAGAAATACTAAAACATAAAATTATAACCACTTTCTAAACAAAGCGTCGACGAAAGGGAAGCCTTGGGCACTTGTACTCCTTTTACTACTCAGGTCCTCAGTTTAACATATCCAAATTTAACATAATCAATCCTGAATTCCAGCTCGAAGTATTTCTTTAGTTTGAACCAGGGTTTTTCCAAAACTTATAGTTTGATCATGAGTTCGCTGAGTTTTGTGGCTAGAATTACAAATTGTGTCCATTCCCAAAACCTATTCAGTCAGACTGCTAATTGCTATAAGTATGGCTACGCTGATGATTTTGATGACGATTAACCCCTTGTTACGTAGTAATATCAATCATATTGGGTTTGATTCAAAAGATGGACTGGGTACTGTGTTTAATACCAATGAATTAGTTGGAGAAATAATAATAAGCATAATAATTATTGATATTGATAATAATAGAATAATGGGTTTCGACTTAGAATAATGGGAATTTTATAATATAAAAAACCTTTTTTAGCCTGAACGAAAGCCCTTTCAACATCAAAAAATGAGGGTAGGTAGGTAATGATGACGAGGTTTTTCATATAAAAAGATTGCATCATAATTATAGTTAAATTGATCTTCATAAACAAAGGCGTGAAAAAGTTGTAAAGAATTCCTCCTTGTAGCTATAGATTTCAGGGCTAGGGAAGGGATTTTTGGAAATCGAGTCCCGTAAGTTTTCAACAGGAAAAAAGGGCAAGTGAAGTAACCTTACAACACGGAAGAATCATTATAACATTACTTTCATTATCCTATTTACAAGTTTATTTCGTCCAATTAAAAAAGTAAAAGGCAAAAGGAAAGTATTTCAAAACTGTCTACAAATTATTTCCGTCTGAAATTCATCTGGATTATGTAGTAAGTATTCGTACAAACCTCGTTAGAGATTTGTCCACAGAAGATTTTTTACTTGATAAGCGAGTAATTATTTCTTTCAACAATACGTAAGGTAACCAAATGCTTTCTGGGTAAATTTTAACGAGCACATAGCGTTTAGTTGAAGCATGCCTTACGATTAGCAATTGTAGAAGCCCTAGAAGGTAGAGGCTGCACTATTTTGGTGGCCACGGATCCAATTCCTTCCAAGGAAGAAGTGGTCCTTAATTGGACTATCGACTGGGCCGCCACAGTTGATGGAGTTGAAGGGGCCGGAGGAGCTGACCAACCTCTGGCTCCACTTCCCTAAAGCAGTTTTGAAGATACTTGATCAAATAATTATAAATCAACTCCTGATCAACTTTTAACTGTCTCCGTTTAAAAAATTAAGCTATACTTTTATAGGGTAACTTTTACCTCAGTATGGACCCCTTGCGAAGATTGTTCACTTGTACCTTGAGTAGGTGGCAAGGTCCTTTGACGCTTTTCATCTCTTCTTCTAGAAAAAGTTAATTTGAACGGCTAATGAGGAGCGTTTTTTAACATCTATTCTAACCAACACATGTGTCTAGGTTTAGTCTTGTAATAAATGGTTGCTATCATTTGATCTTTAACCTTTGTGCTTTAGCAGTAAAAACTTAGTTGCATATGCATATCCCACCAGGCGAGGTTGACCCAATTTTCAAGAATTCAGCTTATGATTAAATAGCAGTACTTTTCGATTGATTTATCGAGTAAATATTATATGAATTGATCTTTCTTTTAACTTTCTAAGTAGCATTCAATGCTTAATTTTAATCCGATCATATTAACTGAAAACATATAAAAACAAATTACTACTGACTTTTAATTAAAAGTTCAAACTCAAGAAATAAAAAATACTGTAAGAGGAAGAAAGTTTTGTCATAAATGTGCTTATAATATTCTGTCCAATGTATTTTACCAAGTGGGTTTCCAAACGTTTAACATTGCAAGCGTTTGTTCTTAAAGAGTTGATAAGCCATTTTCACGGAAAGAACAGTAAGGGTTAGTTTGTAGGCTCGCAAGTTGCAAAAGGTTCTTCTTGCTTTGGTTGTTTAGTTGATTTTTATTTACAGTCATGTAAATTGACTTGCTGACAATCTATAGACTTAAATAAAACCAATTTTAAATTGCTGAATCGATCGTAAATTTTTTTGTGCCATACACAATTTATGTATATGTCTTACAATCGACTCGTTGGTTTGCAATATGATTAGAAACAGAAAAGTTAGGCCAACTTCATTTCATGAGTACCTGAAAAGATTATCCATCTTTTTCTGCAAGGAACTGGAACCCGGTCTTTAAATGTCCGAAAATGAAAACTGCGTTTATCTATTTGCGCTTTTTCATGGTTGGGACTCCTTACGTTTACAATGTCCTTATTGTTCTCCTTGAGAAAGCGGTCATGGTGCGTTGTGCAAAATGAAGGTTTCTTAAAAACTGAAAACTATTTTCATACTTTTCCGAGTAATGTAAGTTTTAATTATCATTACAAACATATTGAAGAACCGTTCTTGCAGAAATTATAAGAGTGTAGTACACAGAAAAATAAAATATCGAAATAACTCAGGTTTTCATAGTAGAAAACCAGCTTAAATAATTGCACCTTTTTAATTTCCGACAGACTTTATTCCAGTAATGCTGAGAAACTTTTCCCCACTCAACTTTCTTTGCTGAAATGTCAAAATAAACTAAGTTATGCAATAGAGAAAAGAGTTGGAATATCATAATTTGTCGGGAAGTAAAGCCAGTTTAGTATTAAGCTCTCGAACGATGAAACTAACATCAAAAGATTTGGCCCAGTCCATGCTGCGAAGTACCAACTGGTGAAAGTAGATAAACTAAGATGAAAGCCTTTAACATCTCATAACCTCTTGGGGCACGCATATCTTTTAATATAGAAATTCAGAAAGCTAAAGTAGCCTAAAACGGATAAATATAAATCCCTCTCGTACATAGACTTTCCGGCGTTAGATGCTTTTAATATTTACAAGCTTCTATATGAAAAAGGAAAGTAAAAGTGTCCTTCTTATCAGTTTACACTACTATAAGCTTTACTTCAAATAATAGACTGTTTCGATGATAATGTAGTAGATGCTTTTAGTTTGAATTATTGAATATGACGATCGAGATCAAAAGCCGCTTAGCACAATCAGGAACTAACAATATAAGTTTTCTAGCTTATATCGCCGAAAAAGTAACTTTTTCCTATTCTAACAGAATAGTATTCAATATGGTAAGTTTTGTGTGCTATTAAAGACGAAAAATGTGTCAGAGATTCAAAAGAGAGCGTATGTAATTTAGTTTGTGATTTAATTACAAATGTATGCTTTTCCAGGGCCAGGAATGAAGGTCTCAAAATGTTTTCAGAAACCATTATTTAATTACTACTTATATTTAGCATCATTATTAAAAACGAGGACAAGACTAAAGGAGGACTACAAGGCGAGTGAATGATTCATTAAACTAAATTTATTGATATCCTAGATTAAATGCAGCAATAAAATTTAATTGACTGATTTAGTTGATTTAAGTTTAATTAAATTTTCATAATTTTCCCCGACATGTTTTTGTGAGATGAACTAAATGCAATCATTATGTGGAATATTTTACACTATTACTCAAGTACTTATGATTATAATCCTGATCGTTACTTGAATTTAAGCATCTCAAAATACGTAAGTAACTCATCATTCATCCAATTGAGGCAATAATGAAACGGTTTTGTCTTTCGCAATTAATTTAATACCATTTCAACGACTCCTGGTTGCCAACTTATTATATAACAAAATAGCAAATAAACAGTTTCATCCGAATCCAATTTTCCGGCTATCATTTTTTCGTTTAGCTCATCACAGCTGAAATATTTATGCTCTTTCCATTTCTCGCAATAAAACGGTGAAGAAAAGCCTTCACACGAGGAGGTCCATTAATTTAATGAAAAATGATACTGGGCGTGACCCAAGTAGTTGTATTGGCATGCATGTTAAAAATAACCTGCTGTTTGGAGTAGCATTTTATCACACACATCTTTACTAGGGCAAATGAGGTTTTAACCTCTAACTCCTCATTGACACAAAAGTTAGTGGTAGGTTCCAATTTTCCTTGTCTTGCGAGCTTTTATGCTGAAACTAATCTAGTTTTGTTCCCAGTAGCAATACGATGCCCCATGGAGTCATTTATCCATTACTCCACTCCTCATTTGCTTGATTAATTCATCAACCCACATGCACTTCTGTATTAGCTATGCATATTAATTAAATTATATAAAAATATAAGTAGCCAGAACCACCCTTCCGTTTAAAAACTATATATACTATCCAGTAATTGAAATCGTAAAAATTTCAATTAGTTTCAAGGCTAAGAAGACATAAAATTATACTAAAATGTCCTACCTGAAAGTTCTCGGCTCGGATGATGGAAAAGCTTGAGAAGATCGACCGTTTCCATTGCCCGTAGTGTCTAAAGTGCTTGGTCGTATATTCAAATCAGCGGATGTGGAATGTTTAAAAGAAGATCTATGAGAGTCAAGCTTTTTGTCGGATATTTCGGAAACGACCTCAACAGCATCATCGGAAGCCGGTATCGGTGGCAAGGTTGAAGGTGACGTCCCAATCCTCGACTTCAATGAAGACGGTCTTCCTTTCCGTCTCAAGGACCGTCTCACTGTCTGCTTGGCTCTGTCAACTTCATCAATAAACCCATAAATCAATCTATTGTTCGATGATCCAGACCCAATGAGGCGTCAAAGTACTTATCTCTTGGCTAATCTTAAAAAATCCTTTTACATAAGTACTAACCTCCTCCTCTGTCCAACCCACATACCTATCTCTAAATCCACTTATCTAAGGTAGTCATTTGCAGCTTAAAACCTACCTCTCTCTGTCTCTAATAAAAAAAAACATTTCCCCTTTTGGGTAATGTACCCGCTATACTAACCAACCTTGCATATACACATGGGCTTACTGAATAAAATAGAGATTTGCACTATCAGCGAAAAAAGCGATCCCATTTAGTCCACAAATAAAAACGACGTTTGGCTAGAGAATCTACTACCTTTTTTGTTCTTATCGAAAGGCCCATTCATCAATGCCCGTTTGCTAGCAGACAATACCCCTGAGTTTTATGCGTGGCTTAAGGTAGTAACGAAAATCGGTGAATATTACAGTTTTTGTCATCAATTCAATGTCCCTCTGGCTTTCCTCACATAATAGTTATGTACCTCGACATCTATCTCTACTCAAGATAAAAAAAGCTTAACAATCAAGAAAGAAAGTGGAGATTGTATGAGATATCTTAAATCACCACGGACGGTTACCCTACCGCCTACGGGTAAAAGCGGGTAGGTCTACTCGGGTAAGAGAAAGTGAACTTACATCGGCTCATGAGGTGGTTGGCTACCTCTGTTGGACTCGATCCTTCCTCGGGGCTTGTAGAACTCAGATTCTCAAAATTGAGCAGATAGAGGCAGATGTCTCCATTTTCGTCTCGAACCGGAGCTATCAACTGACTGCAGTAAAAGCGACTTCCTGTTCCAAAACCACCAAGATTAGACCTTTAGTTTGCTTTCATACTATAAAGACTTTATGTAACTCGCTATAGGTTTCATTTCCATGAGTAAAAGGCTTTCGAACATTAAGAGTACAGTATAGGATCTTGCAATGTATGTACGATGCAATTGCATAGTAAAGCCTGACCTGGTTGGCAACTTGTGCCGTGTACACAATACAATGCCGTTATCATCATATTCTATACTACGTCATGCATGAAGACGCAAGGGCGATGAACGAATTAATATTCTTAATTGGGAATAGCTTTCAAGTCTGCCTTTTTTTGTGAAAAGTAAAGTAAAGTAAACTGCAGTAAAGGAAAATGTTTTCTTTTACAAACGACTAGAGAAGGATAAGAGGATGCCTGTCATTCCATTCCTTTTTATTGCTACTATAAGGGAATTGGAGACAACAGGAACTATTAAATCTGTGGCTTGGGCTGCTTTCATGTTACGGTAAGAGGAAACTTGGTCGGTAAAATGATTCTCGATTCTCTTTTGGGGTTCGTGGAGTTGGTTGGGTTTGGCGGACATGATCATTCTTATTCAGATACTGACAACTGATAGAATGGACTTAACCGATGCGGTATTTTGGTGTGCTAAAAATGACAAATAAACGACCAGCTCTGAATCTGGTTGTTTAATAAAGATGAATGCTACTAAAACCTACGATTTAGATGAATGAATGTATATGCAGCAGCATTCATACCTCATACAGAAAGCACTAATGGGGTCCACTGTCATTATTTTTATTTGTTCTCATCATTTTACATGCGTCTGAAATTATTGGTAGCGTTTTTGTGCATATACTATCGATCGTAAAGTATGATTTACTCATATTACTTTAAAGTCTGACTGTATTATTACTCTCTGTTGAAGTGCACAATTTAAAACATACTGTATTGTCACTGTTAAAATGTCGAACTAAGAATTATTCTTTAATATAAAAAGTTAGGTGGTTAGAATAACATTAGCCTACATTTTTGTTGTATTTCTGAACGCTATCAGCCAATAAAACTTGGTTAAACCGTCTTTGATTTACTACGAGAGAAAGTTATTGCATTTAGGAAGTTAAAGAGTAAAAATCATAACGGGGCTAACGAGAGGATTTTATGCTAGCACTTTAACTGAATGTTGACAAATAAACAACATCGCAGTATCTTTTAAATAACCTACGTAATTATTCAGACATACCTAGGTAGTACGAGTAAGTTGTAGTTCTTTTAGTGTATTCGATAAAAGGAATGTAACAACGTAGTTCGCATCATAAACTTTCATTTTGTCTACCTCAAAATGCGAAACTGTCGTATAAAATGCTTGTCAATGGAGGCTTAAAGTTGGGTATTATTTGCTGAGCGAGCACGCTAAGAATTATTTATGTAAATATGAAGCTGAATACAATAGTTAAAAATAAAAGTTATAATCCTCAGCTAGAGAAAGAAAGAATAAGCAGCATGAATAAATACGGCAGAACTAATAACCATAGATTTATGAACAAATCTCTAATATTATAGATGCAAATTAACATATTTTTGTTCCAACTCAACTATGCACGAGTAATTTTACAGAGTATGCAGAAAAAAATCCGGAAAAAGGATTAACTTTGGAATGGAATTTTTATCCTGCGCCTTTATATGCTCTAGTACTAGGCAATTCCAATCTAATACAAAGCAAGGATTGATTTTTAATACCCTTTTAGACGTCTCAAGCAATTCAAGATGTACATGTTATTCCCCCTCTCCGCAAATAATGCTTTATTTACTTTCATATAGAACGTAAAGGAGGATAGTAGTTGAATATTTTGCTAGCTATATCATTAATTTTTAAGATCCGTCCGAGGAGTATAATGTTGTTATCTAGAGAGCGGCTTATCTGTTTATACATTAGTGAAGACTCTAGACGAAGATCTATCTACTCCGCTAGTGGCATACTATTTTTGTAATGCTTATTTAAGAGACTACATCATATGTTGAAGTTTGTCCTCATAGGCTTAGATAGCAAGGGTTTCTTATTTCAACCTGCTTCAGACTGAATAACTTTATTGGAAAGTTGGGTCGTAGATTTTATCAGGAATGTTTTCTAAAGTCATACGTTCTGCTGCATATTTTCTGGGGAAATAGTTTTTGTACTGATTTTACTCAGAGATAAGAGGTACCAGGATAACATATAGACTATTATTTCAACCAATAACATGAACACGATAATAGGAAATGCCAGTAAGGTACTTTCACCCATTTTATATAGGCATCATATATAACTTTATTTTACAAGGAATTCTTGTGTGACGAGATGAAAGCACCCAATTTAAAACAGTAGCTTAGTATAGTGACCTGTATAGCACTGATTTGTACGCATAAAATATTTTTAGACCCGTTTAAATGCAATACTTCGGTATCGAATCATTCTGAAACAATTGGTATACTAAAGGGAATCCTCGGTATATCTTGCATGAAAAAGCACTGTAACTGGAAGAATACATTAATTGATGGAAACCAGTTAGTTTAGAATCCAACCATTTCCCTAATGCATTGTCAATTTCTCCTTGCGATAATTTAAGCGTTACTCATATGCTATGGTGTGCAACTATCCATAACATAAAAAGTATCAACGATCATTATTTTAAAGTGAAAGTACCCGTTTTTAAGAATCGTCTAACGTTAGCCTCCATTCAAAAGCATTAATTTATTTCTAAAAGGGAAAGGGATTTTACAAAATAAATAACCTTTCCAGAAATAAACTATACCAATCTAGAAGAACTCCGTCATTTCTAGTAGCCTAAATGGAAATCTTAAAATTAATATTCTACGAAGACGTTTACATAAATCAACTCTCACAAAACATAATATTATTATCCCTTTCATCAATGAAGGATTAGGCAAACCGGCAAGGGCACACCAAAAACCAAACCAAAAACGTCTACTTGCGGTTAGGTAAGCAGATCAGAACTATGCAAAATGGGTTGATGCTCATTAGCGAAGATTCTCAGGCAATTTATTTCTGCCTCGTGCAACCGAGTTGGTGTATGACACAGAATAATAATTAATCGTCTCCTTCTATGATGCAATTAATTTCCGATTCAAAAAGGAAACGTGTAAAAGCATCTTTCAGCTACCACTGTCACGATCGTGTGCATTTTTCCATCGTTAATTTTACGTACCACCATTTTTCAAGCCAATGCAATGTTGAGCTCTCCTGTGTTGAGTGCTCGAAATTGTATTATTTTTCTAAGCCATGACTAGGTTACTTTTATGGCATCTCGGCAGTTTATCTTTGGACGCATACTATTTGCATCAGATAAAGCTGGAATAAATTCACTACCATATTCCAGTTGAAGTTAATATTACAAATTACAAGCAAGAAAGCAAGAAAAAGAAAATCTAGGAGAATATTTTCAAGGTGGTAAGAAAATCATATCACATCCGAAACGGCAGAGGCTTTAGTTGTAGAAAAATCTTTTCAAAATTAAATTGTAAATGCCTTTTAAAAAATACAACCAATTCAAATCCTGTAGAAAGCTAAACTTTATTACGAGAGATTTCAAAAAGGAATAATAGCTTCTAATTTAACGTGGATTTTATTTCAGTCAACCCACTTCTCAGTTATTAATCCTCCAGCTTTTCAAAGACGCAATACCCGAATTCAAGGGCCTTTATATAAAATTGTTGGAGTGGGCTGTCCGAGAGGTTCTTTTGGGGAATAATTTGGAACGAATAGATGTTAATTCTATTTGAATCTAGGGAAAACCTTTAAGGGTTTAGAATCCTTTAATATTAATAGTAGTCTACCTACCAATTTAATAATGATAATAGGGTATAATTGAAATATTTGGTTAGTTAAAAATTATGTATTTATAATTATTTATTTTATTTATTTATTCTTTACTGTCACTATATAGAGGACACAAAATTGTTTGCAAGTTGATTTCCGGCTAGTTACACAAAATTATTAAGAAAAGAATTTACTAACTATTCTATGATTACAACAAATTGTAAGCGAAAACTTCTAAGTAATTTTCTGTTTAAAATCTGGAAACTGCATACATTAAATAAGTTCAGTATGCAGAAATTGGTTTTTTGAACCTTATTAGTGCTATTTGCAAATTATTTTATGCATTGAATACCATAAACTTTTAGTTGATCATTTTCTACTATTTAAGAGAATTCGTAAACAGTTCAGGAGTTTATTTCACGAACCCATACAAACTAACAAGAAATTCATTTTTCGTAAAAAGTGGACATGTATTATGTGGATTGTATATTACAATGTGGAGGACAGAACTTATGAGAATGTGCTCTTTGAAATGGCAGAATAGCATTACGTAAGTTTTGTTAAAGGTTACAAGTTCTCGAGTTGTGCATATTAAAAAGCAATGAGGAAGTACAGGTACCGTTTCAGCTAGAGGACTACTGACTTTCTACATGGACAACTTGATTTTTTAAAGTTTTTAAAGCATTGACAGTTTCATATTGCAATTAACCTACTTAAGAAAAACGTCACAAATGTATGCGTTTATATCTTAAGTTCATCTGTTCATCCATATCATATATAATAGAATGTCAAATTTGACACAAAGTAATCCACAAAATAGCCCTCCAGGGTCAGGTTAACATTAAAAGTCGTCATTTGCCAACTTCTTCTAAATCACACTAGCAGCCACTTTGATTTTACTACAACAACTACAACCTACAAAATAAACGTCAATGCTTTTTTCGACATTTTGGATGGAACTGTTCGACTTTACTCTTTGCCTGAGTATTCTTCTGAGAGCAGCTTATAAGTTATTTCTCACTTGGAACCTTGTTTATATGATTTCCCATGAGAATAATGACGACAGAATACCTTTTTACTCTGATGGATGGGATGGGTTGGAACCCTTTGCAAAGTAGTTCATTGTGTGAGTTAGCCACAAAGCTAGAGCATCAGCCTCTAATAGTAATAGCCTCCACTTTACCCTAGGTAGACTAAGTAAGTATAGGGCACTCCACTTTGCTATGAATCTTCAACTCGTCAAAAGAGCATCTTGTAGAAATCCATCGTCTTGCATCCTACTCATTCATAAAGAAACGAATTCCATGTTCCGTAGATGAAAAAGCGTTTGGAACCAATTTACTGAACATGTCTTTCAAGCAACCTTATTTACGTACGCTCTGTTCCTTAGTCTTAGTACAAAGAATGGAATAAGAATATGAAAATTAAACGACAAAGAAAATGCCAACGAGTGAAAGGTTCCCACTTGCCTTGGACCCGAGCCAAGTTTTTTTACTTCTTCAATCGACAACCAAGAAATCCAACTAATTTATTATCTTTTAAAAACTAATAATTGACCGATCTACTAAACTGTTTTCTAATTTTTCAAAAGCTTTATAGGCTAATTCAGCCAAGTTCATGACATCAGTTGTTAAATTCTCAGTAGAGCCGTTTACTCTGTGAAAAAATCTGCCTGGAGTGTGTAAAAAGAATTCGTGTGATTGTAAAAAAAATCCGGAAATGATCAATCCACACGGTATTTGGCACCCGACAGGGAAACATAACAGTATGATATTGTAGCACGTTAGAGTGTAGTAAAAAGCATAATTCACTTATTGGAGCGAATAAAAGTTGAGAAATTTATGGAAGACGTAAGATCGAATACTCAATACGTGTATACTAGGTAGATCCTACTGATCACAATCGAATGGATGAATGCACAAAGAGATTGAAGAGCCATCACATACACGGGAAATGAACGTGGAATCGGATCGGAATTCGTTGACAATGTAGATGTAAGACCTCTTGACTTTGCAGATTGCTATTCGTGACTTGACAAATGTCATGTTTGAGCAGATTCCGGGAGTTCTTTCTTCGTAGGCGAGTTCCATATGACGGAACGGCTTAAGAAGCGTTTCGAGAAGAGCTTTATCCTATACTAAAGTTTATAGTATGTTGGTTCTGAAAATGATGAGGAGAATGAATTATACTGGATGGTAATTCTCTTGTTCATATCTGCGCTCTTCTTAACTATTATACATCATTTGTTTGTGGCTGTAACTGTGTAAGCTGTAATTCAACCTCAGAGACAGCCACAGTCTCGACAACCCAGTCCATCCGCCTATTTGTCTTGTTTTGTATGCAGAATTCGGATACCTCGTTTGTAGGATCAGATCTCACAGTTTCATGGCAGTATACTGGGTGGAATCCCCAAGACAAAAGACCTAACAGAGTGAAAATACTATGTTGCATGTCATTGTCATTCTCTGGATAATTCAGAGCCGGTGTTTATTTCCATTAAAAAGATGATGATGATTTGGCCTGGATACTTTTGTGTTTCACAACTTATTTATGAAAATGTGTGTAAAAGCTACTCTTCCATTATGCGCATAGTTTTAGTTTTTTTTTTCTGTCCAAGGTACTTTCATTTTACACATCAAGTCAATTTTCTCAGGCAAAAATAATGCATGAAAGAATATCAAAACATCACCCCAGTAAAATATTTCTGAAGTGCGATTACTACAATTTAAAAAAAAGAATTTTAGTTAAAATGCCCATTGCTGCTATACTATACTTTCTTTTAAAATTACTTCATTATTAGGAAAGTCAGGGGAATCAATTGGAAAATTATAGTATACGAAACTTAGCTCATGTCAAGCTTCTTCTGCTCATAAGATGAATGGCTTTTGCTGTACAAGTACCTGCCATGTTGTTCACCCATGAACGAGTTTGACAAATCTAAGGAGTTAACGAGTTGAGTGAAATTTAACAAAGGATCCTGTGCTAACAATGCTTTCTAATATCTAAGCATTCGGGATTTGGGGGATTATACGATTTCAGCTAACTAATTTATGAATGTTTGTTTTCAGTGTCGATCAAGAGGCAAGGCTAGCAAATATATTTTATTGAGAGGGACATATTGCTAAATCAGCAGTAATTTATTTGGCTATACTAAGCTCAAATCATTAGAAATACCATTGCATTGCTAAATGAAATGTTACATTCATCTCAATATACGTCGTGCCTGATGCGTGGTTAAAATTAGATGGATTAGAAAACCACGTTTCTGGGATGTCGATGTAAACCTACCAAGTAGGTAAGTACTAAATAACATGACCTACTTATGTAGTTTAATCAAAAATAAGGAGAGTCGTCTAGAAAATCAAGCGTTCCTTCGAGTAAACTGAAGCGTGCAGTTTAATTAAATGTTAATAGTTAAACTAGAAAAATTAAACTACCTACATCCTTCCGCAGAACCTTAATTAAAACAGCCTGAGAGGCTACATTTTTGACTCTCTATTTTTAGCTCTGTGCAAATACAAAACGTAGAACTTCATTCATTTCCACCTATTGGCTAAAGAGTAAATACATCGAGGGTTGAGGGAGCGCCGTTGAAAATTTCAACTAAGTACAAGTATTTTTTTAAATAATTTATTTGAATGCTGAATTTTTAATAAAGTATAAAGACAGGGATAAAGTCACGCTCACAATTGAGGAGTAGCAACTTATTCCAGTTAAAAAATGTAGCCTTTAGTCTAACAGTACACGTACAAGGAGTCCAATTTACTAAAGTTTGAAGTTTGAAGGTAAATCCACTTGGCACTTAGCAGGCTAGATTGTAGGCAAAAAAGCGGATTAAACTACATTCCTCTCAGCTCGGGAATATTAGACTCAAATGACCGTTTTCTTTCACTCATCAACTCAAACCTTTCTCTGGCTTTGTATAACTTTAACTTCTATCAAATTAATTTTATATCATAACTCCCTATTTTTGATGGAATTCTACAACTAAAACTTTCTGACAGCAGGAACGGATCTATGCTCATATCTTTCACCACATCTAGATGCAGATTGATACGCACCATTAGAAACAAATGTTAATTCTTCATATTTATCTTCAGGTCTCACAAGGCAGAGAAATACGCGTCAAAATTCATGAAACATTTATTCCCTTGTGTACTAAATTATCCACATCTTACTTTCCCTTCGTGGCACTTTCCTTGGCCCTTACGCCTGTATAAGAGTTCACCCTTCCTAACTATTAAAAACTTTGTTTAGTTACTCAGTAATAATATTTTGCTATCATGAGGAAGTTCGTCCTTAAAACTTTCTTAAGTTTAGTAAATTCAAATGCAAAGGAAACACACAGCTCGTACAAGAATACCGATATGAAACAGCCCTCCAGTGAACTTAACCGTTGATTAAATGATGAATCGATCATGGCTTCTCGGTAATTTTTTTATGTACGACCAAAGGGATTGATTTACTCCGAGGGTGTTTCTCTTTCATGAATTTCAGGCAGGCAAAGGTTCTTCTTAACCATTGGAATTCCCTCGGTGAGAGTAGGGAAAACCGCTGAGACTTCCTCGGGCAAAAGGACTATGCATTCAGAGACTTTGTGGTAAAATTACTTTTAGAAAGATTGGTTGGGAAAAGTGAACCCCGTTTTTTCTCCTTGAATGACATACATTATGGTGGTTGGGGTGGGCAGGAGCTGTACATATCGGTATAAAGTATAGTGGGTAATCTTCATTAAACCTTAAAACCTTTTCTCCCCTTGTATCATAACCAGAATATTGGAAAAGTTTCCTAAGTACATAATGCACACAGAACAGTACAGCATAGGGAATGGATAAGGGGAAATTACGGTTACTTTGGGGAAAGTGTGCAAAGCGAAGATTTTTTTATTTCATGTATATTTGTGTAATACTTTAAGTTATAAACCTAAAGTTTTTTAGTCCTTTCTTTACATATTCATAATCTCCAGAATACTTATTATTAGTTTCGTTGCTCTAGAAGGATATTTATAGGTCTAGAAAGTAGTAGTAAGTATGATTGTATGTTTCATCCTTAAGGATCAAGGTACCAGTTAAGGATACACCGAGGCCATCATATGAATGGTATGAATGCCGGAAATGTTAATGTGAGCATTCATAAATTGAATGAGGTTCTAGGTTTTTGCTTGCTTTGGATTTTAAAAAGTCTGGAAAGGTAGTTTCCCTAGCTTAGAATGTCTACGGAGTCAGGATATCAACTCACTTTTTTTCTGGATTGCAACTTATTAACAAAGAAGTTCAAATAACTGCAATAATAGTATAGTAGAAATGTTTCTAAATGCGAGTAAATGTTATGTTAAATTTGTTAATCAATCAGGTAAAATGTAGAAACTTTAATTGCTACACAAAATCAGGTCAGCTATATTTGATCCTCGGTTGCTCTGCAATCTTATCCCTAATCTAAAACCAGACCTGGAATTTCTTAAAACGCCCCTGCGAACGCAAATTTATGCCCCTGCAGGGGCGCTAAGATCCGCCCCT
>JAQFZX010001468.1:0-29353 GCA_034682405.1 Hydroisotoma schaefferi | reverse complement strand
AGTAGTTACGTAAGTGCATGAACCCTGAGCTATCGAAGTTAAGTGACATTCTGAGCTTATCGAAGCAGTTCGGAACACGTATCATGGAGGATAAAGAATAAAAAGAGGAATTGAAAGGTTAGGCTGCATCGTATGTCAATCTAGCCTCGTAAAGTACTCTATATAGAATAGCTTTTCGTCTTATCACTTCCAGCTTTTAATTCCACTTCCTTCACTTTCCAGTTTAATTTTTGCAATCGTCGTTGCTACAACCCATTATTTGTTGGGACGAACTAAGGAACCATTAAAATATCTTGGGACATGAAAGTGACGCGTCAGAGTCAGTTTTTCCGCACCCGCTTCGCGCTCGCTTCGCTCGGCACCCGTCGCGCGGATTTAACTCTGAAAAAACCTTTAAAAAACCCATAAAAAACACCTAAAAACCCTATAAACCACAAAAAACCTTCAAAAAACCTCCTAAAAACCTCAAACAACTCCAACAAAACCCCATGAAACCCCCAAAAACACCTAGAACCTTCAAAAAACCCCCAAAAAACTCCAAAAACCCTATAAACCGTCAATAGACCATCAAAAACTCCCAAAAAACCTTCAAAAAACCTCAAAACCTTCAAAAAATTCCTGAAAACCCCCAAAAAACGGTAATTAATAATATGAATGTGAATTTCTAGGAGATAAATCCTTCCGGGACATGAAAGTTACAGAGACTAATAATTAACTACAGAGTTATTAGTCAAATATTTAAACCAGAGCCAGCTTTCTCCAACTTAACTTTTTGGAATATCTTTTACTAAAATATTAACAAAAATGCTTTTCAAACACGATTCTGATTTTTATGAAGCTCTGCTTGGAAAAACGCTGCTATCATGAAGCATTTAAAAACTTAACATGCCACGTGTAGGAGCTGAAAGGTTACAAGGTTCTCAAAGTCTTTCCCAGCCTCCAATGTATCCCTTATGTTGTTTAAGATTTCGACTGTCGAGGAATAGTTTCCCACAAATTGGACACGATAACTGAGGTTTATCAGCGGCTGGAATATGCATTCGCTTATAATAATAATCCCTTTAAACTCCCTACAAAGTTCGATCGTGTGCTTCAGCTGAATGGGAGATCTCAAGCCAGAGAGAAAGCCAAAACTTGCATGGGAATTTTCTTCGTTCCCATCTGTTTCCAATTAATATGATCATTTGTTATGAGCCGATTCAAAAAGTAGCTTTGTATGGTACTCCTCAATGGTCCCTTTACACTTTAAAGTCCTCTTTAGTGTGGACTAACAAATGGACGAGGTAATGGTAATGTGTGCTACTTTTAGGTGTGCGAAACTTTATTCACACTTAAATAGCAATATGTTTTTAGGTAGTCTGTAGGTAGGCGTATTTTCAAATAGCGTTTATTAGAACACTGAAAGTTTGGCGAATTATTGTCAACTTTGCAATGGATCCTGAAGAATTGGCCTTTTAAGGCGTAATTCTTGGAAAAACTCTTTCCACATTCCGAGTGAAAGCAAACAAGATCTCGTTGGGATTGTATTGCTGCTTGCTTCTTTACTAAATTATTACTATCATTACAAAGCAAGAACGAAATTCATCACTTCATCGTTTACAAACTTTTTTTACATGATTTGTCAATGTATCTTTTAATTTAAATCTTGCCGAGCAATGTTGACATTGAAAAGGGCGTTCATCCGTATGTAAACATAGTGTATGTCTCCGAAGACCAGAACCGCTGCGATAATATTGGTTGCAAATCGAGCATTTCCACGGTCTCTCTAACGTGTGAATACTTACATGGATCTCAAAATAACTTAGTTGATCAAGTTTTTTCGAGCAAAAGTAGCACTGAAACTTATTGGTTCTAAACCCAAGGTGTACCATCCTCATGTGTCTTTTACTATGAACCTTCCGGAGAAATACTTTCCCACAAATTGAGCACGGAAACTGTGGTCTGTCTAAAGGTCTAAGATGGATCTGCTTATGGAACGTAAGACTTGACTTCCTAGCAAAAGCTTTACCACATTCTTTACAAGTAAAGGGCCGTTCAATCGTGTGCTTTGTTACTATATGATAGCTCAAAGACATTTTTCTGCTATAGCTTGCTTTACAAAACGGACAGTTTAGCCGTTTCCCTTTATGATCTTGGTTGATATGATGTCGCAATATAAATTTAGTCGTGGTTTCATAGGAACACAGTACTGGCTCAGTTTTAGTACCTCCAATAGTTTCACTACACAAGTAAGGCTTCTCTTTAGTGTGTACGGACAAATGACCCATATAATTAGATCGAACTGTGAAACTTTTTTGGCAAAAGTAACAACAATAGGTTGTAGGATATGGGCTGAAATGGCACGTCTTTAAATGAGCTCGGCGAGTGAATTTATGAGTGTATTCTTTAGGACAACTTGAGCACTTATTGAAGTCAATTGATTCGGGTCCAGTTGACCAATTAGGATGATTCTTGAGATGAGAATTCAAGGAACGTTTGGTAAAAAATTTCTTTTCACATTTATTATGAGGACAGAGATAATTCATGTTTTGTTCATGAACGTTCAGTTCATGAATACAGCACAGTTTTTTGGTCTCGAACTTGGCTGGGCAGTAGGGACATTGGAAGTCTCGGCTACTTCTTGTATGGGCACTTAGATGGGCATAATATGCTCCATATTTCGCAAACCTCTCTTCACAAAAGGTGCACTTGTAGGGACGTTCTTTAGTGTGGGTAAGCCATGTATGTTCTTCTAAGCTTGTTGATGTGTAGTAAACTTTTAGACAAAATTTGCAATCGTATTCTTTCCTATGATGTTCTTTAGTGTGGTGGATTGACATATGATGATATAAATGGGACATTTTACGAAACGCCCCTAAGCAGAAATAACAAGAAAAGTGTCCGTTTATATTCATGCTCATGGGCTTTAATTTTATGCGTTCCGGACGATGAGTTTTAATGTGTCTCTCTAACTCACATTTTGTGAAAAAACATTTTTCACAAATTTGGCACTTATACTTCGTATTTTTAACTGAGTGACGAAGAAAGTGACGTTTAAGATTTATGGGGGCTGAGAATCCTTTCCTGCATATGCTGCAGGTTAAGTTCCGCTTATATTCCTCATGAACATCTTTTACGTGTTCCAGCATAAGTTTTTCGTTTCTGAATTGAGCAGCGCATTTTGTATGAGTTTTGATTTGGGATGGGATGTCCGTATATGACATAGGTTGCTGGATAAAGAATGTAGAGCTTTGGGACAAATCGGACATTTGTACGGTCGTTCTTGTGTGTGAACTCTGTTTAGATGTTTAAAATGGTGAGTTCTGAAATTAAATTTTGTTTGACAGAAGTAACACTTTTCCTGGCGTTTTTGTCCCATTTCCGCTACTAATTGGTTTCAAGGGTATTACCGTATGAATTAAAACCTAGGTTAGGTCGGTCTGTTAAGAAAATTAAATTATTTTTTAAACGGTTTGATTGGAAAGTATCCTTTGGCTCTTCAGCTTTTGCTTAACCATGTGTTTTTACTGTGCTTGAGATACTACAAGTCCTCTATATTAAGCGAGACCCACTTGCAGATACAAACTGTAGCCATTAACAGTAGTAGTGGAACTGGAGAAGATCTTTTAAAAATCAAACCAGTAAGATGCCATTCTTTGCTCTTGCTATACAAGATTGTAAACTGTACATGCAGAAGATTTACATGGACAGACAGACCCTGTCAAACTCTACTACATCTTTAAGAATAAATGCTTAAGTTTTCCCTAAGTTTGGGCTGAGTGTATTGTAAAAGGAAGAAGGAGTCTAATTCTGTTAGTTTATCTGGGATGTTGAGTGGCTTGGATGTTGTAAATGCCAAATGGTTATTTCCAGGTCGGAGTGGTCAATATCGTACCTATGCAGAATAATTTCACTTGGTTTTACTTATCCTTTTGAGAAAAACTTGATAACTCGTTTATTCATTTTATAATTGGAATTGTACAGCAATATATGGCATGACGTTTGTTCGTTGATTTATTTCTTGAATAATAATAACTAAGTATTAGCTACAGAGGACTGTAGCAGCGTTCAAAATAGTATAAAAGTTCAAAAGTATAAAAATCAAATATAGCAACCAGCAAGATTGTCTAACACGTTACAAAGTCTTATCTTAGCAAATTTTATTAATTAATTACCAATTGTAATTAAACAGACAATAATAACTTGAGATGTGAGGAAATGACTTGAGTTTATAGAGGGAAAAGCTTACAATACACACATTATTACACGGCCTAAAAAACCTAATATGTTTTACGGAAAGGTGAAGGAAGGAAGGAAGGAAGTACGGGTAACTAACATCGATTCACTGTAATATTTTACTACATTTTTCTGCCAAATATGCCTAAAATCCGTCCTAACAGACCATCCATCCTTGTAGCATGACTTCTTTTTTGGTCTAACAATTTCCCGTTTATTCTGCATAGCCATCCAGGTTCTGGAGTATATTTCAAACTTTAAATGGTAAAAAATAATCATTCAATTACAACAAAGTAACTACTCTATCTACGAAGCTATCACAATGATTCGAGTAATATAAACAGGGGAAATGTTTAGCAATAAATGTTCACTTTTTCCAGTAATTAATTGCCATGATTGAGACAGGCTTTTGTATAATTAAGTGGAACTACTACTACGATGTAAAAGGTAAGACTACGAGATGATACATATCATGGAGTGATGAGTTATTCACTATCCTTGTAATATAATATTTACAATTACTATTATTGCGTTGAGTTCTACACACTAAAGTCTTCTAATACAATTTCAAAATACTTATGCCACAATGCAATGCAATGTTCCAGGTGCGAGCGAACTTGCATTGCACTTTATCTCTGAGTTTTTGAGACTTTAAACCAAACGATAGATACAAAAAGTACTTTTGCTTCAACATAAATTGCATAAATTGAGAAGATGGTAATACAACCCTTTAAATTAAAGTTGTATATAATCCCTACAAATAAAACTTTACAAGGAAAAAAATAAAAAAATATTCATTTCTTGGCACTTTTACTTCAACATGCTTAACAATTTGTTAATATCCCGGTTTAAAAATCATCAGTTCTCGGCCAAACCTTTGCTCATTTCCTTACCTATAAATTAACATTACTTGCTATAATTTCGACTTAAAGATTTTTTAATTAAATTAGCTGCATATTATTTCAGAAGGCTGACAAATTGAAATTCTATTACATTTTTATTTCTTGCTGGTTACCTAAAATAACGGAGTTGCAACTCTTTCCCTTCTAAACGAAATTTACGGAAACGAATACAAACGGAATACCATTTCTACCTTTTGTCCACAGAAAACTTTCCAATTAAATACTCATTTATTTCCTAAAAGATATACAATTTCAAGAGGGTAACCCAGTCCGCTTTACCACTTGCTTAACAACTCCTGTAGAACTATTGTTGTTGTTGTTATTATTATTATTAGCATTAGCATTATTCGCTTTAGCTGCATGAGTCTGGTAGTGCTTCGCCAAATGTGCTTTCTGCCTAAAGTTTTTCCCACAAAGTGAACAAGCAAAGGGTTTTTCTCCAGTGTGAGTCCGAACATGGACATTGACCGAATACTTGTCCTTGAACCCCTTAGAGCATATATTACAATAGTGGAGTGACCTCTCCTTCCTCTGAGGGGGACTTGAAGGGCTCTTTTGCTCATCTTCCGAAGATTTATTACTCTTAATCACCGCCCCAGTTATAGTTATTGTGCTTGTTGTAGTAGTAGTTGTAGTAGAACTAGGGTCAGTTCCCTTATTATCTCCTAGCACTTTCTTCTTTTTAGTCCTTCTTCGGATTTTGGCTGGATCGCTCAGAGTCCACTTGGCACTTAGACTTCCGGAGGATGAGTTTATCTTTGATGAGTTAATTTCCTCCTGGCGACCCCCACAACCTCCCATGAGTTCTTCCACGTTTGGCATCCCACTATCGTCCATGTGGTATACTGTATCTAGCACCTGTAGAGTTCATCAAAACAATCCTTAAGAAACGGTACAGTTTGTAACCAAACTTTGCTGAAGTTTGCTAAAAAAAATCATACCTTAAGTTCATAAAAAGGACTCTGGGAAGACGGACTAATGACAGATGAAGAAGGGGAACTAGGACAGCTCCGGAGAAGAGGTGGAAATGACAAGACCTTTCTCAACTCGGTCATTTCCCCTCCCGATTCGTCCGAAGAGGCCGAGATTGACAGGACTGTTGTAGGAATATCCAAAAGGTTGTAGTTTTTGTTCCTAGATTGCAAAGCAGTTCGAAGTAGGGAGTCATCACAAAGTCCGTCGGAAATGCCCCCTTTCCCCACAGTTGTTGTCGACCAGGTAAGAATATCAGACTCGGAGGTGGAGGGTGAGTGGGAACTACTTTCTGTTAGGAAAGTGCTGCTAATCAAGTCAGAGGAAATCACAGTTGGGTTCGAGGTGGAGAAGTATTGGTCCATTTTTGAATCCTCGAAAGAGACAAAAAGGGGATCTAGGAGGTTTGTTAGGGTCGTTACTTCTCCTTCGCCTCCGGGGTGCCAATTTGTGCTCGGGTCTAGGGCTAATCCGGCCTAGAAATCGGAACAAACAGGATTTTATTAGTGTTAGGGTCCTTTTAGTACATTTCTTGGACGTTAAATGACCCGTCCTAGCCTCTTTTTTTTATCTATTCTATACTAATCTCCACGTCAAGGGGACACTGACCAAGCTAGCCTAGCTAAAGCGTTTCTAATTTACGGTAAAATTAAAATCTACCCCCAAACCACACCCCTATTGAATCCTGAATCGTAGCCACGTTGACGCTGACGCTGGATTCCCAGAAATCCCAGTATAATATTTATCTTTGTAATTTCCCCGTTCAGCATTTAACGATCCAACCTTAAATGGCCGAGCATTGACCCAGGTCAGTCTATAAATGGGCGTAAAGCTACAGCTCCTATTTTTATCGCATCTAACCACAACTGCCTGCAGCAAACCACATGAAGCATTTACTCTAAATTAGCGACTGGGGCGTGGCTACTAATAAATTACCATCAAGTTAATGACTTAATGACAGCTAACTAACTTTAACACTTTTCATCTCATCACAACTCAACCCTATCAAAATCAAACGCTAGCAAACAAACAAAGCCGCATCTTACACCAAACCTGCATCAAAACCACTTCAAAGATGCATGAAACGAAACCCCTTTCACAAAATAGTCAACATGAGCCCTAGACTGAATTCTATTTTGAAAATAGGTAAAAGTGGGTGTGGTTTTTGCTGCATGTATGAATCTTTTTACCTGATGAGATACATTGAGAGCAGCAGGGTCGGTGCCGTGTGACCATTGAAAAGCCCCCAACAACTCCAGAGTCTGACCGTCCGGTCCATTATTGTTGTTGTTTAACGAGTCGGTAAGGAGCATCTCGTCAATAAATGACTTTAACTGAGTGGGAGGAATAATGGTGGAGTTGTTATTTGCATCTGGCTGGTTGCCGAACTGAATAGAGTCTATCAGGGTCACTGGTAGGGGAACCAGGTCAAAGAAGTCCGATTTGGACAGGTCTTCATTGAGATCCATCATGTGTAGGCCGGGATAAAGTGTTCTGAAATTAGGAAAAAAATTATGCTCATGAAATTTCGGGCTAAATAGAAGGTTTTTCCAAAATCATTTCATATTGCTGGATTTGTGTCTAGTTTATTCAGGATTTAAATGGAAAGAATTTCAGCTTTCGCGTAGTTTACAACATCATCATCTTCCGCAAGATTTTAACTACAACGAGTCTTCTTTTTTCAAAACTTTGCAACATTTTTATCTTTTAGGAATTATGATACCAGTTTTTTAAATTCCAAACCCCAAATACTGCCTAATCACCCTTTTAAAAACGCTTCTAAACTATTTTCATATTAAATTACTCTAAAAAACCCCTTGCAAAAAATCTAACCCAGTCAACCTTATGTATCTTAAGCTAACTAAATCCCAATGTAATATCCACCCTACTACCATTGAACATTGCACTTATTCCTTACACATTTCATGATACAGTTGACGAACCGTCGTACCACTTAACTTACTTCTCCACAACAAAGCTAACGCTAACGCTAGCTGCTTATTAGTTTGTTAAACCATGTTCCCTTATTTATTGTATCTTTAGAAATTTATAACAATCAAGACCAAATTCATTATTGACATTTGCCAATAATGGTATGGTCCTGTTCGTGTTTCTATCATCAACCTTAAATTATTTTAGATTGCCTTACCTTATTACTACCAACGGCTGCAAGCATCTCTGCATTACATTATTCTGTATATTCCAATAACTTTTATCAATATCCCTCGCTGCCTTATTTGTTGTGGTCACTCACGCTTAATCTTAATGATTTATTAATGTCATGTCATACCATAACCACTTACTACTACTACCAGTAATTAGTTACTTCTCGGAAAATTACCAAATAATGATATTATATCCTCCTTAAAATCAACACAGCTCCTAGAAAGAAATCCGCCCTGAATCTTTACTGTATTCTGAACCTTTAATAATAAATAATCTCAACCTTTACAATTAATTATTACTTCAAGATATTTTCCTGCCTCGATTAATGATTTTAATCGATAAAAATACCAAAATTAAAAATACCCATTCTAGGACGCATGCCACTCTCAGCCCTGCCACTTACTTTTAAGATCATAAAATCCTATACAAATCCCTGCATATATTCATACATCCAAACCCTCGTTTCATACATTTACTAGTAGCACCCCTCCTGTCTTCATGATCGATGCATATAAAATCAATAAAATTTTGATCACAACCCTCCCCGCATAAACTCAAATTGCAACAATGCTACAGCTACAGCTAATAAAACAAATTCATAAATAAAATCACCCACCTACCTGTACGGCATTATGGTACATTTCATGCATCCACTGCATACAAAAATAACCAATGAAATCAACTAATGTAAACTTAACAAACAAATAAACACAGTTGGGCAGAGCTAGCTCCTTTTATTATTGTTTTGGTTGAGTTGCAGTTGCAAATAAATGCAGAAATCAAGCAGACAAAGTCAACCAGTCAGTAAGTTAGTAGTGCCAAGCTCTGTTGGATTAGAATAGACATATAAAACATCCATCCACTTCTAACTAAACTAAACTTGATACAAAAACACCATTTATTATTACTCTTCACTTGTAATAATAATCCTGCATTACATTACATTATACTTGGAGTTTTTTTATTCCATCGTTTACAGGGTGGAGATGATTTTACCTCGTCGTTACTACTACTACTGATCGTGCCTTAAAAGTATTATACATTGGGCAAGATTTTTGTGCAAGAAATAAATGACAACGACGGCAAGAATCCCATCAATATTGTATACTAACTGCAACTTCAACTTCAACGCTAAATAACTTTACACGATGAACCATCCCAAAATGCATTAGCTGTTGGAGCAACTAGGTATATCCTTAAAAATAAATAACACACATGACACTTTAGCTTTTTTTTCTACCTAAGAAAGATACCACAACTTCTTGCTCACTTCTTGACAGAAGATAGACGGAATAGCAACTAGTTGGTTTGTTAGTTATAGGGTCTAGAGGAATAAAATAAAATAAAATAAGAAATTAGGTTGAGCGTGTATCCCCCGAGGCATTGGGATTCTCAGGTAGATGAGAACGAACAAGTCTCTACTATTATTACATTAACATTACATTATTACAAGCTATGCTAACATGGTGAAGCCGTGCTTTAAAGTTGTAGTTTTATGGTAGTAGATGTGGGATTTGAAATCTTTTAAATTATAGCATCACGGACATTAAATAGATACACCTAGAGCTACAGCTACAAGTCCATTAGACAGAAGGATGTCAACTTGGAAGAAATCCCAAATTATAGCAGCAGCGGCTAGCTAGAGAAATACACTAAATAAACAGCTAGGAGTTCTAGTACTAGTACACACATACTTTAATGGATATCAAATGGAGTTACAGATACTAGAGAGATCAGCTAAGAAATTCAACCCAGCCCTTAAAGTAACTAAAGTAAACTAACGCAGTCAGAGAATCGAGCATTAATCCTTGTAAACTTTAAAGTGTCCATTATTGTTGGCTTCTGAATAAACTCATTCATTCTTTTGGGTTGGGAAGTGCATACCAAACAAACTCAATACAGTTTTGAAGAAAGAGTCTCCTTATTACAAATATTAATACGAATGAATAAGACCACGAGATGCTCTGTGAGTTGACGGTATTTTATCTTTATCTGACCAAACGTTAGGCAATGCAGTGAAATGTCCTTTGATGATTTTATGACGGTTAAAAGAAGCACATGGACTGATTTTAGAAGACGGTCAGGTTGCCTACAATGGTAACGGTAGGCCAAGCCTAGGGAGGAATTATCCGGTCGATACGAAGCTTTTAGGAAAAATTTAACCCACAAATTCCTCAGACTTGGGCTCAGTTTCAGTTTCCTGGTAGCTTTAAACTCCAACAACATAGCTGACGACTTGGTTAACTAAAGGAAGGCTTAGGCTGGATTTATTTATGTTTGTAATAGATTGAATATCTTCATACTCTCGAGAGATAAACCCTTTCAATGCTGATCATTTTACTTACAAACTATAATTGAATAAATAAATGCATGCATGCAGAGCTTTAATAGATATTTAGCTTTACATTTTCGCGATTACTCCTTCTGCTGAAATAAAATAACAAAACCTTACCAGAATAATATATAAACCAAAGCAAACGGTTAGTTTAGCTGGAGATTAATTGGAAAAAGTTCTCTAGAGCAAGATATTTTTAAAAGGCTTACATATTTTAAATATTTAGTACGTGTTTGGGTCTGAAAATGTAAACATTTGTTGATTTTTTTTAAAGTGATGAAGAAGTAGATTTTTTACTTCTGATTTAGATTGTAATCAGTTTGTTAATTAATCGGTAAATGCTAATCTACTTCAGCCGCTTTTGTTAAGTTGATAAAAATACCAACAAACCATCCTGCTGAACTTTATTACACTAATTCTACCATTAATCTCCCTCCACTAACCTAACCTGTACCGGTTAATGCCCCCATAAATCAATAAAATCGAACCAATATATTTCTACAAACTTACTCAGCAAGAATCCAATTTCTCAGAATATTTTTTAACCAAAGCAAAGTAGTTTTTAAAGGGACGCCTGCATTTTTCTAATCATCCTCATTACTAACCAATTACCAATTAACATGCAAGATGTAATGTAATCTAACATGGATCATAGTTGGTGGCATGCATAGCAAGCATGGCTGTGTTATGTGTGACAATCTCTGTTAGTAATTCTATCACCTGCAAGTCATACTAACCCCCATCCTACCTAAACTAAACTATAGCAATTACTTAATTGAAAAAATGAAAAACTAGCAACCAGCATTAGCAGCAAAGGAATGCTTGCCGGTTAGAGGCGATTTCACTCTCAGAAGATGATTTAAATGCCATTTTACTGTACAAGTTATCTTTAATGCAATTTACATTTTACAATCCAATGCAGAACGACTTTTGTGCAGTTAAAATTACTTTTAACTCAGTGTCATGATAAGCGACCCTTTGAAAGTGGGACTTTGGTAGTTGACTACTTACCAGTTTACAATCTCAATAGTTGGATTGCATTTAATTAAACGAGATTATGCAAAACATGAAAGTAATCAAAATAAAACTATGCTTCTTGAGAATAGTATTAATGAACTGCATTTTAATTCATTTGTGATGTACGAGTCATGGAAAGAATCAATTTGCAAACACGAATATATAATTTCTTGACAAATTTCACAGTGAGTATCAAAATTATGATATTTTAAAAATTATTATGATATATCTTCAAATCCGCAGTCTAAATACCTTTTTTATTTGGTTTAAGCTGCCTAAATTTATTTGCAAAAGTCTCTAATCGATTGCCGAATCTTTGCAAAAGAAAAACTTTCATAGGTCAACAAAAGATCACGATTTTTTGAAACTTTGCTTTACCCTCAGCCACAACAACTTACCATAAACCAATCCATAGCATAACCAGAATAATAATAATAATAATAAATCTTCCTTTTTAGATTAGAAGCATTCCTTAACCAACAGCCTACAACCTCCACGTTGTTGGTTGCTACAAAACTGATTGAAGATTGCATACTCAATTATACTTTACAAAACGATTCTTCTTCTCGCCATCTTCATCCTCATTGTTTCTCATTCACACAACATTATCATCGGTGAAGATCAAGCCGATTTCAAAACTATAAAGATTTAAACAATCATCCCTTGTTCTTCTGTCTAGTGATTTACTCACCTTACCTTTAGTGTAACAAGCAGATTCAATATGACAAAACATCTTAAATATAACCAGTCCAATCCGTCATGAAAAAGTTTAAAAACTCTTTCAACTTCAACAATAAATATTAAAGCCCATCTCTTCTTTCTTAGGTATCCATCCTCATCTCTGCCAAGTTATAATGCAATCTAAATGTAAACTAACGCTTTAAGTGCTGTACTGTATACCTATAAAATGTAGTCCGGGCTACTATTGAATTCTGAGGCGTTTTAGGCCCAGTTTTAGCATAAATTAAACCAATTCCTCTAAACATAGCTACTATTCAACTAGCTTTGCATTTTTTGGGGATTTTTTAACCTAGGATTAAACAGACCGAGGCTCTATTACTGTGAGGCTATAATTCAGATATATACGGTAGTGTTCCTAACTGAAACCTTACAACAATACTACGCTAAGCCGAAAAACTTCCGAAGTCCTAAAGTGTAAAAACTAAACACGACGGACTCTAAAGAAACGGTTGATGTTACTTTTCTACTTGATTATGAATGATTTAGCATTTGGTCATGTTTTTACCTTTGCAGATACCTCACTCTTCTGTAACTTAAGCATCCAATACTATCTACAAGCCTCCAACAACTAGTACTAGATACTTATGGGGCACTAACTTAAGAGATGATTCGATTTCCTTTTTCCTTGTCACGACGACGAGGACGAAAGACAGTGAAGATTTTAGTGGCTGATTAGCCCGATAGACAGGCCAAGATTCATTCACAAGACAGCGAGGAGTCTTTTTAAAAAGAGAAAGTTTCCAAAGTTAAAGTTACATACTTAATGTCTTCAATCTCTATCTCTGCCTGCTCTTCTGGATGGACATTATTTACTTTTGCTGCATTATATTACCATCCTTTTATCATTCTGCATACACAACTATGAACTAGAGACACTTCTAAGAAAAATAATAATAATAACTTTGTAGTCATCTCACTGACTTTATTAGGAGGAAGAGGCTATAAGGAACTGAACAACATCTTCATATCTACAGAACGAATGAGCAACTAACTTCTACCGTAGTTATACACAACGGGTTTGTTAAAGTATAAGTGCGATTAACAACTCCAATAAAAGTCATAAAGCCGCATACACAATCGGAAATGGGCAAATCATCGCTCGGATATTTCAAAAAGTTTAACAGAGAACAGATTGATTTGGCAGTTTCGAAATGCGAACCTATTTATATTACTGACAAAAATCTAATTAGGCATAAATATTTGTAGTGGAATTTGAATTATATGAAGCATTTTTTTAATAATATTTCCAAGTTATTGAGAGGTTTACAACAACTACTGCTAAACAACTGCTCTTGTTACATTGATATAGATTTTAATTTAAACTAAAGAAACTAGAAAGCGAGCTTCTAAATGCAAATACTCCTTCACGATCTACCAAGACAGTAAAGAATGAATGCATAAAGAGTTAAGAGTAAGTAGTAGTTGTCAAAAAATTCTTTAAAATATTCCAAAAGAAAAAGATTTAAAAGGAAGATTTAGTTGAAGAAAGTGAACAATTTTAATTACTTGTAGAAAACATAGACTAAAATAACTAAAAGCAGCATTACTAATAATTATTAGGAATATTGTATGAAGAATTAGTATAAAATGTACAACGAATAGGCAGAGTATGGGCTATAGGAGGTTGTGTAAGTAATGAAGATGAATCCTGATGAGCTTTTATTTTGGTTAGGATCATATAGCAGTTGTTGTGACGGGCCGTAATCTATTATGTTAATTAATTACAACTTACAACCACTGACTAATTACTTAAAGCGGAATTCACAATTCGAAAATTGTTTTAGAAACCTCCACAATTTTGTACAAGGAAATGCCGAACGAACTAATGTCAATTACACTTCATGGCGAAAGTTTTCACTTTTTAGCAATAATCATTTCAATTAGCCCACATACCCTTAAATACTGCTGTCATAGTCATCCTAGTAGTACAGTTCAGTTGTATTTTATACAGTAAACTCCCTTTTTAATTTATGGTATTATATCTTACTTACTTTTCTTCATTTATGAACTGAGGAAATGCTAGGCATATTTTGCATGGAGAAGATACTATAATATTGCGCAACTGTTTAATGATTATTTTTAAATATTGCATGATAAAGGAATAGAATGATAATGGAAAGATTTAGTTCTAAACCATCTTTAAGCTTCCAATGATAAAGAAATGGAAATGTGATGGTTTTTCGGGAATGATACAAAATGTTAATTTGTAAAAAGTAATAGTAAAAAACTATGAAATTCGGAATAGAAAATGCACTAAAATTATAAGACTGAAGTACTTTTCAAGTATTTTTGATGGCTTTTGATAAGGCTAAATTCACTATTTGAAAGGGTTCGGGTTAATACATAGGGGCTTTGGATGTAAACCGTCAGCGTTGTTGTTGACTTCGTTGATTCCTTTGACAATAAAGCATTATTATTATTAATATTTAATGTACTCTAAATGTGTGGATTTAATTAGACGATATAAACCTCATCTTTTTAATCCCTTTAATATCACAAACTCAACAGCACTTATCGTCTGCTTTATCCCCTCACCTAGTTTAGTTTTGGCAAATTCTGCATAAAAATTAATAACTTTATTTAGTTTTTCAACCCCATGAACCATCACGTAACCCTGAAAAGCTGCAATAAAACCTCTACAATTTACATCTCTCTGCATCCCTCCCTCCCTCTTATCTCTGCTGCAACATTATTCAATCTAATCTAAACCACTTAAACAGTTTTTAACAGAGGATCGTGAATTCAGTCAATCACAAACCCATCAATGTCACCAATTACAATACAATAACAACAAACGAAACACGCTAACCTCAACCCTACCATAAAAAATAAGCCTAAACCATCAATCCCTAAATGCAACGCTTTATTTTACTTAACATTCATTCATATTCCTCTATTACAAACCGTTAATTTTTATGAGGTTAATTCACAGTTTGCAGCAACCCAGCAGACGTTATGGCATTGGCATACCTTTTCTGTTCAACTTATCAATTCAATTTAAAAAAATAAACACAAACACAACCAACCATACCATAATACCTAGTTAGATCCTACCTACCTACCTACCTACCTACATATCTAGCCATATGCTCAGACTAAAAACCTACAGACGGACGATCCCATGAATCAAAACCTCATCGAACAAATGAATAGTAAACACAAAGTCGTACTCGTACTACTAACCAACGTAAAGTACATTCTTTCGTTGTATTTGTAACTTAAGTTCGTTATTCTTTGATGCATTTGCAAGTCATTTTAATCGTAAATTGCAATAAGGAGGGCTCAAAAAGCCCTAGGCTGTCTTGCCTAACTTTATTTTACCTTTACAAGTCTCAATGAATGAGGTTGTGCAAATTAAGTAGGCCATTTCTTAGTCATTTTTAAACTAAAGAACGGCCGAACCCTCCGGCTTTTTTACACTCGGGTTCATACTGTATTCTAGGTACTTTACTGTTAGAAAAGTCGTTTCAAAAAGTATCATAAGGCTCTCCAGAATTACTAGTACATAGCAGTAGTAGTAGTAGAGTAGTAGAACATCCCATGCTTAACTGAACTGCTTGTCAACGTCAACAACATTAGCACCGGTGGTGTTACCGGCTTCATAATTAGCTTTTTTATTATTATTATTATATTTATTATGCTCTCTGACTCTTCTAGTGAGAGTGAACCCACCAACCGGTAAAACCTGCCTCGTTTATCATCTTTTAGACAAACCCAAAAACATACACTTCCTCCTTGGCAATAGTCAAGGACGTCTTGTGGAATTTTTAAAACTTCTTAAAAAAGGTGGCTTATTTTGCACAAAAAAAGACGTTTTATAATAATGCAATACTATCATTACCACCACTACTACTACTACTACACTTACTACTACTACTACTACTACACTTACTACTACTACTACTACTACTACTAGTGATACTTTGTCTATGCCTACTACTACTACTACTACTACTAGTGATACTTTGTCTATGCCTACTACTACTACTACTATTATTATTTATTACTACTACTACCCCTAAATCCACTACTAAACCCCAACTTTGTGCCACTGACCCTTGCCCCCTGTGCTACAAAGTCTCATATTTGTAATAAAAAAAATACTATAGTACATGGCAGATTAAATTAACCCTAAAGAAGACCCAAGTGAAAGATACGGCATAAAGAAAGCCAGGCTTGAAGACCCCTTGCTGGTCGTTAAAAAGAGAGATCTCCTTCTTCATTATTGGGAGGAAGGATTAAATATGTGCAAATAGCATTTATTAAATAAAAAATAAATGTCTCTTGTCTCATCTCATTCTTCCTAGTATTTTTCTTAACCAACAATACCTAAATACAATTTTTTACCAGTTGTCAATATAATATTATGTGATTTCCTTAAAAACCACCAAATTCCTACACGTTTCCCTTGTAAAATCAAAGCATGAAATAATTGAAGATTTTCTACTCTAACTTAGCTATTAAACAAAATGCAAAACTTGCTATAATGACAATCTGATCAGAGACAAATCTCAGGGTTGAGTAATCACACTAAACGGGTTTTACATTATTTTATTGCAATATAATATTTATTTATACGCTTGAACAGAGCTGGCTGATAAGATCTGAGTTAAATATATATAAAAATAAAAGCTCTTATTGGACTTTTTGAACAATAAAATATAAAAAGTACAAGGGATGCCAATAAATGTAAATGAGAACGATACTAAAATTAGCAATATGAATGAATGGTTGCCGTGTATTTTAATATTACAACCCTTCTCGAATAGTAGCCCTCCTTGCCGAATTAATATTAATACTATTACTACAATAACAGCCTTATATTACATTTAATTTTGTGTCAAAGATCGTAACAAATTCTCAGAATTTATAGCTAATTTATATGGAGATGTACGGTAAGAGAATTACTGCAGTGAAATTCATTATAATTACCTAATTCATTTGACTCACAGAACTAGTTCTTCCATTTCCACGAAAACACTTTTAAAAAGATGCATATCAGCATGAAGCGATTCGTTCCAATCCAATGACTAAATTGAGTTTAAAGTTTAGTCTACACATCAATCTCTCCATCCGATCCTTTAAAATGAGTGGAACTATATAATCTTAATTCTAATTTTAAAACTTTTCAGACGAAAGCTAACAATTAAATAAATACGATACGATGGATGCAAAAAAAACGATTCAAAATTTAAGAAAATTAGATGACCAAAAATAGTAATAAAAGGAAAAATCTAATCCCTAAAATAATCTCATTATTAATGACTAATTTCTAAAATTCTGTATTTTTTCTCTACTTCGGTTGTGGTTTACGTCTTTTTTGGGAAATGCTTAATCGTAATTATTTAGTTAAACGATGAAGATCAACTCATCCACCACAAATAAATACTAAACTGATTAAAATCTTCGAAATCCCTCTCCATCCTACTTTCCACCATTACATTTACATTATTTCCGGATATAATATCTCTTTTTCGGTTTCTAGGCTGTCTCTCTCCCCCTTCAGAGACATTCTGTCCAAAAAATGCTAAAGAATCATAGTTGTATTTATTTTATAAATTTTAAATACCTTGAAAACAGCAAGGATTCCCCATCCAATCTAACCGAATGCAAATCCAAAAAAAATCCAATCAAAAGTTGCAAAAAGGTAACTCGATGAAAGCAGGTCACAACAAATCCAAATCGCTCAGTCTTGTCTCATCCAAGTCTGAATTTATTGATGGATTCCTCACGAACAACGCACAAAAAGAAGCTCCAACTGCTGCAACTAAACGCTAGCTACTTACTTACGAAGCTTAAACTAAACCCAATTAATCCTTAAAATCCAAGGGCTCACGACAACTTCGTCCTTACTACTGACACACACGATTGACGATCCTCAAATCAAGATCATGACGAAACCCTTCTCACGCCGATACCAACAACCTTATCGTACCTTCTTTCTTATCTGAAAAATAATCCCAAATGTCAAATGTCTCAATCCCAGTTCGCTTCACACTACCCAAAACGCTTCATAACTTCGCAATGAACTTCACATTTAACATTATCTTTTACAAGCTTATCTTCAGCATTTTCCCTTACGTTTTTGGAAAACACTTTACTAAATTCGTACACGTGAACTGTATTCATTTTTTTCAAAACTTTACAAGCAAGTTAGCACATGAAACATAAATACATCATGTAAAGTAGACGTGTGTCTCCAACCGATGATACTTTGTTTGCTCGTGAGACTTTTACCTATAACTCTCCCTCCCTAAGTAACCAAGTCCGCTGTAAGTCTACAATAATAATTCCTAGGTCAAGTCCCATGCATAACCAAACCAGGTTCCCAGCCGTAAAAAAGTGCGTTACGTAATAATTAAATATCTCTTCACATAATAAATTACAACTATAACTAGTCAAAGTAGGTGGCTGGCACTAAATGTATGAATTGTTAGCATCAGTAGTAGTAGTAGTAGTAGTAGTAGTATTTAACTATGAACAATTGATCCCAATTAATTATCCTAAGCCGGGTTGCATAAACTTTGTCTGTGCTATTGACACTGCGTCAAAAAGTAGCAACAAAGTTGACCCAGTTTCATAGACTTTATTAAAATAATCCCTCCAGGGTCAAGACGCTTTTATCCGGGTAGTAACTATCTCCGTAGGTCCTACTACTAAAGGTCTAACGTTTCTTTGTAAAAAATACGATTAAAAATTAAACAATTTCAGGTAGGACATTGATTGGGTCGTTGATTGAGAAAGACTGATGAGGGAGAGCGAGAGTCCATTGTTGTCCACCCAATAATCCCAGAGACCTAGATTCCTTCCTCTCCCACACTATCTTCTACTAAAAAACATTAACATTAAACGATAGATACTAACGAACTAGCGATAACGAACGCTAGTTGGTAAAGTCAATGACGGTAGATTAGATTTACAGAATAACCAGTCTTTCTACTGCAGCTAGAGGATGATATAGTAGACAATCATACAAGCGTTACATTTTTGCATGAGGCTTTCACAAGCAGAGATATAGCAGCTTCTAAAAATCCTACCAGCACTGATCACATCGTTACACGGACCCCAAAAACTTTAGGCAATCCCTACACGAAACGATGGTTCATGATGATGATAATTCTACAAGTTAGTTAGTTAAAGTTTGCTCAAGTTGGTTGACACCCCCTGAGCTGATTGCGATTCGCATAAGCGTAAGAGGCATAGCCCCCCTGTCATGTCATCGTCATCTACTCAGTTAGTTAGTTTTGTTAGTTACAAATTGGAATTTCCATCCCTCCGATTTATCTACATTTTTAATCTAGTCTACCTAGCTAACTACCTACTACTGCTTACTTGTTAGGCATTTATAGGCAAATGTAGTAAAAGTGTAATGCAATGTCATGTCAGAATTGACCGACTGCACTGCATCTTAATTATTTATGGGTTTTTAGGATGATTTTATGATACGGTATTGTCGTTGTGGGTTAATGCATTCGGTATGGTATGTGGTTGGCTGCTGTATTAATTATTTATTTTAATCGGATGCCTCATTTTAGCGAGAATATAATAGGGTAATGGATATTTCTATGCTGTTTGGTGTAAGAATGTTAACACAGATGAGCCATTGTAAGGAGACCGTATTAAATATCAGGCGAAACCACAGATTCAGATGGGCAAAACTGAACCACGAAAATGAAAGCATATTTTGGCGAAGTTATGGTTATACATTTTAACAATAGCCGGCTTTTAAAGGTTTTCATGAAACATAAGAGGCAACATTAAAAATTAAAACAAATGGAATAAAAAGTGAAGTTAATATGGAATGTAATGTAAATATGACTGGAATTGTTACGCAGTATTTCACTTGAACACTGTGACTGGGCCGGTAGTAAAAACATTTTTATTTTGAGTCATTATAATTCTATTTGGGGGTCAATATATTTTAAAATGTAAACTTATTCCGTAAAAAAACTCTGCGAATTGCTGTAAATTCTTTTGTTTGCGAAGTTCTCTGCGACAAAACATCCTAAACCTAAACTAATGTTACGTGCCTGGGGGAGGTGGAGGAGGGAGTGGCTCTGTTGCCCTTGTCTGATGCTGTTGTTGCCCTTGCTGTGGGGGCGGTGGTGGCGGGTCTGGGGCACCATAAACACTGGCCATATATTCCGACGTGTAATATCCTTCTCTCATTTGAGAAGGTTGAGGGGGCGCAGGGGGCCTCCAGGGTTGATTGTGATTGTGATAAGTATGCTGTGTTGGCGGTCCATACCCTGAGGACTGCTGATCATAAACATCCCGAGGGGGAGGAGGAGGCGGAGGGGGTGCCTGGTAATACTGAGGCTGATACATTTGTTGTGGAGCGAAGGAAGCATGTGAAGGTGAAGGGAATGGTGGGAAAGAGGGTTGATTCCAAGAAGGTCTGGGAGGTCGATAACCACCGTTTTGAAACTGTTGTCTTGCCCTAGGTCTAGTAGCTCTATAAAGTTCCCCGTGGTATCCTGCCCAAAAGCCTGGAACTTTCGGAGGGATAAAAGTACTTCTGGGTTGAGGTTGACTATTCTCTCCGTTTTCTGATCCAGGCTCGTTGGGGTTTCCTCTATTTCTTTTACCTGAAATAAACATTAATTATGAGTAAATCGTAACTTTTCGCTATCTACGATCAACGTTTTTATGCTTAACCACCTCTGAGTTTCTTGCGACCCTTCTTCTTGGCCGCTTGTTCAGCATCATCGTCGGAAAAGTACTGTTCTTCCGGTGGAGGTTCTATATCATCCAGCCATGATGCGTCAGTGCCTTTCATTTGCTTGAGTTGTGCTAGGAAAACATAGCCTGAGAAATAAAGACAGCTCATTAGTTATACCAAGATTAATTAATTAGAAGACTGTAAATAAATCTAGCATGTCATCAGAGATTACTCACTCGTGTGTGGAGTAGAAGGAGCACAATAAACCACCATTCCAGGCTCTATTTTATGCTGCTGCATATGATCCAAGGAATTAAACCGGACACAGTAAAATGGCTGCTTCACCGGTCCAATAACATCATAAATCTTTCCAAGTGCACGATCCCCTTCGTCTAGGAATAGAACGGAGTCTATGTCCAAGGCTGGTGTGTGTAGATAAGCTTCTACCACAACTATACGCACATTACAAAGAATAATGAGTTGTTCAAAGCGAAGTCTCCTTTTTTAAATGCTAATAAATTATTCAGCTTTAAGGACGTTACCTAAAGGATCAACAAAACTCTTCACAGTTCCCACCGGTTTGCACTGATCCCGAGGAACACTAATATGCAGGTCTTCAATCGGGGGCAAGTCCTTAAACGTCATTTCTCCCTTGACCCGAGGCGGACCGGCCTTTTTTAATGCTTCGTCGTCGTCCAGTTCATCGCTATAAATAAAATAAACCCCAATAATCATCCATACAAGGAAAGGCCTTACTTCTTCAAAGCTTCAAAATACCTTATCGTAGACTCGGAGTCTGAGGCTGAATCCTCCGTTTCAACTTCTTCCTTGATTTGAACCTTCTGATAAGCCGTACCCGAGTACAGCTCGCCCTTCTTACCATCTTTACTATATTTCTGTACATCATCTTTTCCCCTTGTGAAATTTTCAAAACTCATATAAGCCTCGTCCTCATCTTCTATCTGATCAACTGCCGATAAGTCCATTGCCACATTTCCTTCCACTTCCTCCACGCTTTCTCTACTTATCGCGTTATCTTCTGAAATTCCTGCAGCATTACTACTCACAATTTCCGGATTTAATTCCGTTTCGGGGGGAGGAGTGCCTTCCGTTCCGGGTTCAAGCTTAACAACGACGCTGACGCTTGCAGACGCTGATCTGTTCAAGCCATTCTTAGCCGTAACCTTCTGAGAGTCATCAGAATCTGAATCTGATTCGGAGGAGGAATCCCCGTACGCTGAAAATATCGCTCCTAATCCTACCGAACGCCGCGACATCCTGATTCTGATACCTCTTTTGTATAATTTCAGCACGCTTTCTGAAACGATTTTAACAGTTGATAAAATTATTATTAATAAGGAATGCGGTCCCAATTCAATTCCCAAACATTACTTCAATGATTTATGCCAAAAATACCATCAATAAACCTACAAAAAGCAAAAAAACACAAAACAAAGAACGCAACTTCAATTACCAAACATTACTTCAATGATTTATGTCAAAAATACCATCAAAAAACCTACAAAAAGGAAAAATACACCAAACAAAAAACGCTACTTCAATTCCCAAACTTTAATTAACGATTCCACCAAAAATTCCATTAAAAAACCTACAAAAAAGTAAACAAAACGGATGAATAAAGAACGCTACAATTCCATTTTTTACGATAAAATGTTAAAAACTCCCCAAAACTATGAAAAACTTACCACAATTTTGTTGTTTTTATTGATTTATTCCCAAAAAAAGTCCTTAAAATTTCCAAAACACGTGCTTTTGAAGATTCTTAATCTTCCTCTTCCAATAAATAAATCCCGCATGTTTTTTTTCCAGGAGGAATGAAAGAACAAAAACAAATAACTCAACCCGCAATTCCAAAAAACAAACATTTCGCTATTTCGCAGATTTTAATAAAAGTTTTATTTTTAGAAATAAACGTTAAAAAAACCTCAGATTTTGAGTAATTTCCGGATTTATTTTAGGATTTTGAAAGAAAATATCATTCAGGATGCTCAGAAATATAGGAAAGCTGTTTGTCTTATCGACGTCTTCTAATTCACGGTAAGTTCTTATCAACTTATCGTCTTATCTGTTATCTTATCGTCGTACCTCGTACGGTCTAACGGTCTTATCCTCTTTATCTTATCAATTTATCTACTGTATTTTGTCTTCTTTGAGGGTGTCTTTATACCGTTTATTCTATCATGTTCATGTTATTAAATTACACCCCTAATAACCCAGCTTTTTACGTACTTTACAGTCTAAAAAACTAAAAATTGGTATTTATTTGGCGTGAGCGAGCCTATGAATGGTTTGAGTAGATTTGTGTATGTTTTTAATTAATTTTGTTGTATTTATAACAGATTAGCGATGCATCAGCCAATTCAGGAATTAAGTTCCCTCACAACGAAGCAGAATATTGGTTTGAGCAGTAAGAAATGGCTATTTTCCTTATCATCATCGGAAGGATTAATTACAAGACCGTTAGAAAGGACGATGTTTATCCGGACGCAGGATACGCCAAATCCCAACAGTTTGAAGTTCTATCCCGGAGCAGAAGTAGGTTTATTTTGTGATAAAAATTAACAAATGTGTGATTGTGGTTTATTTATTAAGTTTTTATGTATCTTCTTCTAGGTACTTACAAGTGGGACGATGGACTTCCCTAATCCAGCTGCAGCAGTTAATTCAACGTTGGCGAAGATGTTATTTCGAGTTGAAGGCGTCGCGTCCGTATTCTTTGGTCCTGACTTCATAACTGTTACTAAAGGGGATGATGAAACGGACTGGAAACTGGTCAAACCTGAAATATACGCGACAATTATGGACTTTTTTGCCAGTGGGCTACCCATAGTTAATGAGGTCAAAGTTGATGTTACTGCGGCTAATCAAAATCAAGGTCCGTGCGGTACACTTCGTTGCATGTTTTACGATTATGAAGGATACAGGGAAATAATAGTTTTATGACTTTTTACTGACAGAATCTCCCGAAGTAGAAGAAGATGAAACGGTTCTGCTAATCAAGGAGCTTCTGGACACAAGAATCAGACCAACGGTTCAAGAAGACGGGGGCGATATTCAATTTGTGGTAATAAATCTATACGTGTGGACGCATTAAAAAGAAATACACAGCTTTCTTGGTACTCTCCGACTCTAATTTAAGTGTTAATTTATCCAGGAATTCAAAGACGGAGTAGTCAAACTGATTATGCAAGGATCATGTACCTCTTGTCCAAGTTCAGTAGTCACATTAAAAAACGGGGTTCAAAACATGCTGCAGTTTTACATCCCCGAAGTCCTTGCCGTGGAACAAATCATTGCCGAGCATGAGAAAGTGGCTGACAGGGAATTTGCTAAATTAGAAGAAAAGTTAAAAGGTTCTGGAAAAGACAAGACAACGAAAGCTGAAACGGAGGACTATGATCCTCTTCTTAGTACCATCAAGCCCAGACCTGACTAGACTTTACTAACTTAAGTGTATTTGTATTATTAGTTAGTGGATTGCTTTTGTGACTGAAACCGCATAAATAAATACGTAATCGTAAATCGTACACTATATATTCTCTGAACAAAGAACATGTATGCTTTTATTTTTACTACTATTTTTACCTACCACAAACGTTTATACATTAATCAGTAAATACACAGACTAGACTAGTCACTTTGTAAGTCGCTCATCCATTGATCATCATCACTAAGTTTACTTTACACAAACTTTCACAAGACATATGGAATGTGGAATGAAAATATTCATCTTAAATTAACAATCTACTTCAAAAACTGCTACTGAGATTAAAAAAAAACTGATTTCTTCTATCTTTTAAAGACTTTTTCCAGATTTTGAATTGCCATTAATTGCCAAACGTAAAATAAATGCTAATATGTGCGATGATATGAGTAGTAATTTTCTACGCTTTGTCACCCATCTTTACTTTTGACGTCTGTAAAAAACACAAAAAAGATCACTTTTTTAAGCCTCCACAAAACTTAGGAACATTTTCACGTGCTAAAACTAAAACGCTTTAACTTAATCTTACCATATAGATTCCAACAATAAGTCCAAACAGTCCGATGGCACTTCCAAAGATTTCCACAATAAGGATTTTAACGAATAAAGTTGGATTAGCCGCATCCGCCAAAGCCGCTCCGGACCCTACGATTCCTACACAAATTCCACAAAAGAGATTGACAAGTCCGACCGTAAGTCCTGCTCCGAACATCAAGTAGCCGGACATCCAATTCCTTTCTCGGACTGCGGCATCCTGCTCTGCCAATGCACCACTGAAGGGCTACAAAAAATAGAAATGAATAAATTATAGTAATCCTCTTAATCATCCACGTTACGTTTACCGTATTTCCGGTTTTACTTCCCCATTCCTCCCCCTATACAGAATCCTCTCTATTTCGCTGTTAGTCAATACTTCCCCCGGGGGTTAATTAAACCACAAAACACACTAAATCTTGCTAAATGCTTTCCTCCAGAAACTACACAAAACTCACTTCAATCATTCCAGCCAACACAATCGCAGTGATAAGTCCATAAATAGCCACAGCTTCACAGAAAATAACAGAGATCAAATTCTTGGTTTTGATTCTTGGAGCTTTCACACCCGCACCGATAATCGACACTCCCGTCGTATGAATCCCTCTGTTAATTCAAAAACAAAAACAATACCATCAAAATCCTTCCAGTTTACTCCTTTTTTTAGTACAATTGAATACAAAAAAGACATACAAAGCAGCGCCGATTACAGACAAAGAAACGGAGAGTCCAGCGCCCGTGGCTGACCACATGTGCGGAGATGTCTGAGTAAGAAACCTAAACCAAAATACAAAAACCTGTTAATGCCCATAAAAACCCCACTTTTTCCTATAAAATACGTAATTTAACCCACCATCCGAAGTCAATCCGCTCTCCCTGACCCGTTACGGTGTACACTATACCTAAAAGTACCAAAAATGTCAGTAAAAACTCGTTAAAAGTTGCCGTTTTTTAATTATTATGATTTCTTTTCTACAAAATTCTTTTTTTACCGATAATAATGATGGCCGAGATGGTTGAGATTCCGAGAGTGTAGCTTAAAACTGATGCAATTCCGTAGTACCCCATCTTACCCTTTTATTTAACTTTTATTTAACTAAACTAACGTTTTTTTAATAAAATATACTTTTTTTTCTTCGAAACTTCCGATTAAAAAATTAAGTAGAAACTTTGAAACAGGTGAGCTTTTTTTGATCTAAAATTTAATTTCTTCCCATCTACGCCCATCATTTTAAAATTCCCGCTGACAAAGTCAACATCCTTTTTGCTCCTAGTATAATAAATTCATCGTGTTGATATTTTGGGATTTGGGAATTTATAATCCGCACCGCAACAGCTCAATTATTTGGAGGTTTTGCTCGTTTTTTTTGGAATTCTTGGACATTTTTGGATGGAATTATCAAAAAACGGGTGAAAAAGTTGGATAGAAATTGAGGTAAATTACTTCATTTTTACTTTTTTTTTGAAGATTATTATCGAAAAGTAGCTATTTTACAGCATGTTTTAACCACAACTTCTAAAGCGTCCCGGGATACTGGGACACTAATTATATTTTCAGTTTTTTAGTGTATTTAACATACGGTCTTAAGGTTCTTATGGGGTTATTAATAGTAATGAAGGGGCAAGAGGGGGGGGCTACTATTACTATTTGCGGGAGGACACTATTCGAGGATATACGGTGGATTTTACAAATAATGCAAAATTAGCTGCCTTTTCCCCGATTTTAACATTCTTTTTCATAATTTCAACAGGATTTTGGTCGCCAGGCAGAATACAAGACGTGGTGACCTTAAATTAGACCCGGCGCGGTCAAAGAGTCCAGCAAGATGCTCCTCAGACAGTTGGGGTCATTATTCCTGCCGTCGCTGTTTAAAGGGACCAGGGTTCCTTCAGGTGTGCCAGTCCCCCTGCCAAGCGTTCTAGTCACCCCCAGCGTCAGGCAAGCGAGTAAGAAAGCGTCCGGTGGAACTCGAAATCCCAAACAAGCACGGCCGAAACACAGAAGAATCGTTATTGGAGATGGAGGAAGGGCTTTTTGTAATGATATTCTGGTCCATAGACAAAGCAAACTTTGGTTCTTGCCTGGACTCAATGTAAATTACGAAATACTTATCGAAATTGTATTAAAATGTTGCAGCATGACCTAATGCACTACTTTTTTTTATTACTTTTAGGTAAGACTAGCCAGCAAAAATAATCTTGTAGCCCGGAAAAACGGAACGGTAAAGATAACTTGTGAAACACCTAATCTTAACTGGGATGAATACAGGGTCAATAAGTTTTATGGGGGTAGGCAAGGGCAGAAGTTCTTTAAAAAATACTTTCATGTCATCCCGGATCCACAGCCGACTCGATTCAAATTTGTGTCTTCTATTTAGTCGTTTTTATTTAGATATTTTATTCAGTGGTCTTAGAAATAAATATACGAAATCTGTAGTAAAAATACATAGCCCCGAGTTTTAAAAGGTAAATGCAAAAAGAATTAATACTGTGTGAAAACTCGACACTACACACTCATTAAAAAGAGCCATGGCCAGGTTCGTCGTATCGTATTCAGTATTTTCCATAGAATTCGTCCAGATTAGTCTTCTTATGAAGACTACCCGTGTGGCCTGCAGCTGAAGATGGCTCTTCCTGAGCGTAAGTGACCTGCTTACAACCTTGTGACCTTTGACATCTGTGAGGTCCTACTGGAAGCGGAAGCGTTGCATAACCCATAGGGATCCAGTACGGGGCTGCGGGACCATGTATCGTTGGAGGATGCATGGCTGAAGCTAGCTGAGGTGGAGGAGGACTTACTACAAAGTCCACGTGGGATTTCTTCCTTCTTGGAAGCGTTTGGCATTTGTATCCTGGAACTTTTTAGGGAGCATAGGAATAAAATATAATTTTAAAAAACTAACGAAAGCTTTAAAAAGCATTAAACTGTAATTAGAAACTTCCAAACTCAGTTGCATAGCCCAAAGCATTCAGAACTCAAACCCGCATAGTATACAATCTCGTAAGAAACCAAAAATTGTGAAATAGAAATTATACAACCGTTGAAAAAAGATGCTCCAAAAAAATTAGTAAAAACCTGTTGGATAAACATAGTCCGCAGAGTCCCTTCGTTCCTTCTCCCTCATACGGTACTCTTTCCGAACCTTGTGCACCTATTTTTAATAAATTCCAACGCAAATTAAAAACTCCATCCAAAATAAAACTATTAATATAAATATTTCCCGTAAAACAAACTTACAAAATATGCCAAAAGTATCAAAAGTAAAAGGAGAAGGGCTCCATTGCCAATCATGGCATATCCTAGAGGTCCCAAACCCCCTACGTCTGTCATTTTGTCCATCCTTAAAGATCCACTCTATCCAATAACTCTTCTTGCACTTTTTATTACTTAAAAACCGAAAAATACTCAACTTTTTCTTAAAAACATGCCATGTTGCAGGCAACACACAGCGCATGCAAAAATAAATAGAATCCTTCACAAAGTAAGTATAGAAAAACTGCAAAATATAATAAAAAAAATGCTAAACAATGCATGAAAGTGAGAGGATAAAAGTTCTCACGCTCTTTTGCCCCTTTGTGAACAAACTAACGTTCTAAAAACAGAACAATAAGAATTGACTCAAGGTATGGGAATAATTATCATTTTTAATCCAAAACTGTCAACTTTACTAGTAAACTTTAACCTATTATGCATCATTAGTATTTATTGAAAGTAGTTATAATGATTGATAATCTACGAGCAATTATTGTACTACCAATTATACAATTAGATGTATTACTTTGCAATTCATTGTTCATGTTAAGTTTGCATTGCATATTACAATTACAAAGCATTGAGACACTGATTGAGAAATTAATAAGCTGCTCTAAACTTGACATTACAATATCTTTTTGGATAAAATTACATGGTCCTCAACGGCCTGGCTGTTTTAAAAGTTAATCCCCTTAAAGATTTTTTAATTATTAGCATAAATGACATTCAGCTAGTAGTAGTAGTAATAGCAGTAGTAGTAGTAATTAGCAGTAGTAGTAGTTAGTAGTAGTATTAGTAGCAGCAGTAGTAGTAGTAGTAGTAGTAGTAGTAGTAGTAGGAGTTAGTAGTAGTACAGTAGTAGTAGTAGTAGTAGTAGTAGTAGTAGTATTAGTAGCATTAGTTTGGGGTACTATTTCTACCTTTTAAGGTCAACTTTGACTGACATTACAACGCAATATCGCTAATATAACTACTACCACACATTTAATGAGGGTTTCATAACTTTGTAAGAAATGCAGACATAAATAGCTAAAATTATCTCATTCTTTTG
>JAQFZX010001467.1:0-29360 GCA_034682405.1 Hydroisotoma schaefferi | reverse complement strand
GCGTAGAGGAATTGGGAACAGGGACAGGGGTATATTACAATATTTAGGAAGCTGGCTAGCTTCCCTTGAGGTCTAGTATGTACATACGGTTGCCCCTTCCTTTCCGCTCCCCAAGTTTCAACATTTACAGGAAGGTTCCTCCGTATGCAGTTGCTTGTTTTTATTAACTGCTATCATGTGTTTGTACAAATGCAACAGTTTGGAACCATTGTCGCTCGCCTGTTTCTGTCAAACGGTTCAGGAGACAACCTGAACAGACGGACAGACAGACAGGCAAAATGCTCGTCTTTAGTAAAGGAGGATACACACTGTATTATGAGTGTCCAAATGAAAAAGTTGTTTATCGTAACATCCCTCGAATAGTTCCGTAACCAAGCATAATTCCCCATGGAAAATCGGGGGTTGAAGAAATAAATCCCCAGAAAAATGAAAATGGAACATACGATATACACCCAATTTCTAATGGATGTAGACTTGGTAGCTGCAACCCGAATTCATTTTCATTCTTCTTAGAAGGCAAAGGGGAGAAAGAGAAGCTTAGTAAAAGAGAAGAGTGGACAGTTGCCTGGTGCGGTAATGCCCTTCTACAGCGTTGTAGAGTTAGAAGCTTTCTTCGGTAGCGTTTTTGTCGGGATTCTCCTACTTTCATGTCTAGTGTCTTGAAAGACAGTAACGATAAAGAATGGATTGTCTAATGAGTAATGAAAAGACAGTGACAATGATCTAGCAAAGTTAAGCTAAACAAATTAATTTTAAATTAATACTTTCTTTTTCTGGGACTACTGGTTGAAAGAAATAAAAAGGACAAATATAACCACAGACGCTAAAATGTAGTTGGTTAATCCTTGCTTTAGAGATATATGGTAAGTAAGACCAGAACCTTTCGTTGTCATTATAGTCAGACATTTATTTACACTAGAATATCAACGACCCGCTGCGCTGATTCGAATCATAGGCTGTCTTTATTTAAATAATTGGTGACCGTCTATGATGGCCGGAGAGAAGCCTGCACCACTCAGCTCTGATAGCAGCTCGCTCTTCCAATCCTACCCTTATACTGTATATCCTCGAATAGCGGCCTGGGCTACTATTAAATTTTGGCCTTTTCAGGGGACCACTTATCGAGAGGGGTTTTTTTCGGGTGGGGCTACTAATATTGAAATTTGAAAGTTGAGATTTATATACCAATATAATACTTAACAACAACATGTCCTCCAATTTAAAAAAACCATGCACAAAATTATTAGAGAGGTGCCATTTTTCGAAAGGGGGCATTATTAAATGGTTTCGAACTTGAAAGAGAGGATACTATTGGAAAGGGGCCACTATTCGCAGGAGGCCACTGTTTGAGGATATACGGTCCCTTCATTTTCCGCTGATTTCCAGAAATATATTGAAAAAGACACAACCTCACCGATCACGAATAAGGAGTTGTAACGTTTTATGTTTGAGTAGCTCTTAGCCTTGATGCTAGTACTTACTTAAGTTTACTTTCACCAGGTAAGTTAAACCCTTCTTGTCTTGTTTGGACTCCATTGGATTTAACCTGTGACGGGACGGACCGCACATATATTTTAAAATTGTGTATCCTCTTGGGTTGCCATTCTTGGAGAATCCCTGATCTTATTATTCTATTGAATCCCAATAGCATGAAAGGGTCTTTCCTTAATGCGCTTCTCTGAAGAAGCAACATAAAATATGTCCTGACTTGTGAAGTACATGGTCGGAAAGGAGAAGTCAGGCCTCTTGTAAAACTAGCAGGCAACCACCATTGCTTCCTTCACTGTTTTTATAATGTAAACGCTTTTCCGCCTGATGAATGGATTTTGTTTGCTAAAGCATCGTAAAAAGATACGATGCGATGTATGGTTTACTTCACCTTTACTTTACTATTCATCTATCTTTTGGAGTTTTTTCGGTCGTACCTTGTTTATGGTGAATCATTGCTACACGTAAGACTTGGAATTGAAATCAGTAGGCTGGTTCAAGTAAAAAGGGTGAAAATTGGAATTATACTTGTTCATCATCAATCTATTGATCTACTTTTGTTATCGACTTGTGATGGTGGTCTTCTTCTGCTCACATTTGCCCTGTTTGTTTATTTTTCTAAGCGACCAACCCATCTAGAGTAGAGCAAGAAGCTACTTTAGAAGTGAACTCATTGTGTTTGTGTGGACTATTTAAGTGGGAGTCGAGTCAGAAGAATTTTTTTATTGTCACCGTACGGCATCAGTATGATAGCTCTGATTGTAGACGATTTATTTTCTGGGAATTTTTGCAAATAGCATGAGTCCTGTGTAAGTCGTTTATGCATCCGATCCGCAATCTGCTTTGGTTGTTTATACATGTTTTAATAGCAACCTAACAAGCAAAACTACGTCAAGACTTGAACAATTTCATTTAAAGGCATCGGTTCTGTTCGTTATTGTCCATCAAATAAGTTTTAATCAAGTTACAATGAATGGAAGCAGTAAATACCGTAGTTCTGGGTTTACTTCCCCCCTTAAGTTCTTTCGCCAGTGAAATGTACGTTTACCTTATTTGCATGTTAAAACATTAATAAAAAAGATTTTTAAACTTTTGGTTCTAAACATAGAGGAATTAAAATCAGAAGTGTTGTCAGAAATTGCAGCCAAAATACAGGTTATATATCTACAAACGGTTTGGAAAGACACAGAGCTCGTCGATCTCCATTTTTATTTGATTTAATCCATATAACTAGTGTGATACCTAGTCTGTACTACTTTATTAAAAATTCATTAAAAGAGTAAACATTTACGTGTAAGATTTGAGGAAAATGAATGAAGCATTGTTTGAATGTTTGGTAGCAACAAAGTTACAATAAGCCCAATTTTAAAAGTGACATATTTTGATTGATTTGGGAAAAATAAAAGCGAGTGAATCTAGACTGAAGGGAAAGGTTAACTCCAGTGGACAAAGTCCTGTCGCTGCTGTTCTAATAGCACAAACTGACATAGTGTTATGCTGAACACTCCATGATCCGAGAATCTGACTCTGGTCATTTCGATATAGCTTGCTAATGGAATAATTAACAAAAAGGTTTAGGCCACGCCAAATAGATATGCTTTGTGGTGAATATATTTTCTGAAAATAAGCCACAAGGGTAGACCTGCAACTGACAACTTTCTTTCACGAAACAGGATAGGATACGGATCTGAAGTGATGTTATTCTGCCATCAATTCAGTTTTACGTTGGATGTAAAGCTAACTTTTTAGGTGCAACGTAGGAATAGGATAGACATAGGCTCTTCTCATAAACAGTGACAGTGGACACAGAATCTAAGACAGTTTACCGCTTTTGTCATATTAATCCGGACCAATGCCGGCGTACATGCTATTATAAAACATTTGCTCATTGAATATTATGAGAAAAATTAATAATTTTCAATATGGTGAGGTTTCAATTGATATGTATATACATACAACTTGAATAATTTTATAGCTTAAGTGTATGCTACTATGATACATGATATATGACCATGCATGGAATGGAGAAGGATACTCACATTAAGCTCGTTTTATCACTCTACTTTTATTTGTTTTAAAATCTTCACGCTTCAAAATAACAAGCATCAATATACAGAGTTTGAATACGTGTTATGAAGGCCCGGATATTTTAGCCCAGTCAATTGGTCTTCGCTTATATGACCACACTGTCCGTCAGTCTTTCTGTCTGTGCTGTGTGTCGCATCGATTACTCTCGAAATAATGGCACCAAACTGCAAAAATTTTGTATAGAGCAGGCATGCTATCTAAGGTTAAGTTTTTAAACCAGCCCGATCGGACCACCCAGTGACCGTAGGGATCAAAACGACCCCCACCGGTCAGAAATTACCAAAATAGTGTTTTGTTTGACAGTAAGAAATATCAGATTACATTTTGCTGAAATCAAAAGTTGTGGGTACCTGTGGTGGGGGGTAAAATATTACCGAAAGGGTACTGAAATAGGTTGAAAACGAGTTAAGACCCCTGGGGATTAAAATTACTACAACCAACACGAAAGGAGTACGGGCTGTTGACACCGATTACTTGGTATAAGCAATAGTTGTAACTGGTTATTGAAACTGATAAAGGATTGAACATGTATAGCCACTAATACCGATCACAAAGATTCAAACGGGTAGGGTACATATTCTTAAAACAATTGACTGGGCTCACATAGCCGCTTGGCGAAGATTTATTTATTTTGTAGTTCGAAAAATTTACGAAAAAACCTCGAAGCGAAGAAACTGTTAAAAATTTAACCTAACCCAACCCAACCTTTTTTGCTTTGCATTATTTTGAATATTTTACATGATTTCTTTTTCTTTTATGGTACCTTTAACCCCTCAAAACGTAGTTTTTAAGGACATATTTAGACTTTAGTGTGTCTATTAAGCTGCAAATGAGTAAATATTTCAGTTAATATGCCGAGGTTTTTTCGTAAATATCCATCTAAATATTTCAAGCTAATAAATAAAACGTTATCCGGGCCTTCATAACAAGTACTCCATATAGATTGATAATTGCTATTTTGAAGCGTACAGAGTTTAAAAAAAATAACAGTAGAGTGATTAATTGAACGCATCTTTTATATGATTATCCTACTCCATTTGCATTTAATGTTTGATCAATGGACCACATTTTTAGTCGTTGGACCTCTTGCCGTGAGGGATCTCCTGGCGCTGGACCTCCTGTCGTCAGGGACCTCCTTCCGTGATAGACATTCTGTCGTGAGAGAACTCCAGCCACATTTTCGAATTGTATTTTCTGAAATCATGGAGCTGAAATTGTATTTTCGAATTCCTATTTTTTGAATTATTGGTATGATGATGAATTGTTAATTTACTTAGACGAACCGCGTTCCGGCTAAATGCTCCTCATCATATCAATGGTTGTAACGTTGAAAGTATACGCCAAAGCTTGCTCATCAAAAAGCCCGTTTCTGTTTCAAAGTCTCTTAATGCTCCTAATCACTTTTTCAATACTTTCAACCCAGCTAGATACAGTGGCTTGTTGGACATCAATCCTCAAGAGAAGGCTTTGAATCTAATCCTTTTATTCACTTTCATTTTTGGAACAAGGTTAGAAAATTCATAAAGGGTGTGTATTAGCTTAAATGTTACTGGTGAAAACGCTATAGAATAGAGTTCGAAACGTATCAAAAAGATGAGTTCTTCGCTTCTTGGTAAATGAAAACGAAGCTTAAGTTTGAAGTTTGAAAATGGTACAAAGCAGAGCCCATTTTCTCTAAAAGTCAGTTTTCGTATTGGGACTTCCAAAACTCGTCTTCTAAAGTTAATTAATCCCCATTCATCCTTTTGCTATCTGTCTCGTTCTCTTCCATTGTCGGATGTATTCTAGTCTAGTTTACCATCAATGCTTTATTAAGGGATGGATATTCCTCTACTGTGAATGCTGTCACGCTGGTTGACTGGTTTTCCGTGAATTGCAGTAACTTTCGAACCGTGTAGCACTTTTTGAAATTCTGTTTTTGTATTTCGGTTTGTGTGGTCCTAACTTGGTGAGTTTGGAGATGGAATAAATCTTTAACACCGTCAGGGGTTGGGGTCAAAGGTCACAATTTCGTAAAGGGTAACCCCCATCACCCACGGTATCGTTTGAAAGGATTATACGACCTGCATGAAAAAAACATGTAGGCAAGGCTTGTCTTAGCCTTGGCAAGCATTTTGGTACGACTTCTAGAAAAAAGACTTAGGAAAAAGACTTTTAGGCATTTTTTTCTAGAACGACTTGTAAGCAATTTTTTTCAGAACGACTTCATGGATTGGAATAATAAAATAAGAGAAAAATTTGGGCACTACTTGGGCCCTTCTAATGACTACTACAACATCGATATTTGCTACTGCATTGTGAGGTGAAACGCGCGCACACTAAAAAAACATCCCACGCTCACTAATACTACATCGCTGACAGGGATGGATAATTACTCGTCTTTTGTAATCAATTACTGATTAAAATTACATGGTTTAATCTCCAAAGTAAATTGATTACAATTAATACATTACATCGTTGCTTTAAATCAATTACATTATTCAATTACATTACCCAGTCGGAGTAAATTAACATTTTCAATTACATTACCCAGTCGGAGTAAATTAAAATTTTCAATTAAATTATGTAATTACAGTACCGAGTCGGAGTAAATTACAATTTTCAATTAAATTATGTAAGTAATTACATTGGTTGATAACATTACAATTTTTGATTGTATGGATAAGGAAATATGACAAATTAATTACAATGCAGAAAAATCATTATTTTATCGAGAGGGCAGAATAAACGACGTGCTTTTACAGTGATGTCGTTTACATTTTTCAGTTCTAAGCAGGCCCGTTATAAGTTTTTGGTAGGTTAATTACTTCACTATCATTTTGATTTTTTAGTGCAGGTAAGTCTGCTATTATTATTATGAATTAATAAGTATGCAATTTAAAATAAGAAACAATGATATGTTAAACGAAGGAATGTAGCGTTTTCGGTTTGTACTATTGAAAGAGCTATATCTAGGGTTTCTGGGTAAGAAATAGGATGTTTTTATATGAAGCATAGAATAATGTGAGATTATGCATTCAGGTATGACCACTAAGCTAAGAATAGTTTATCATTGGCAAGCCGTTATGTGGAATTTTAATAACGGTAATTGATTACACAATAAATTACTTCGAAATGTAAATTGTAATCAATTAACCAATTATAAATTACTTTCTCAGAACAATGTAATCAATTAACCAATTATAAATTACTTTCTCAGAACAATGTAATCAATTAACCGATTATAAATTACTTTCTCAGAACAATGTAATCAATTATTAAATTACAATTACTCTAGTATTTAGCAAAGTAATCAATTTCAATTATTAATTACTTATTGTGGAATTGATTGTAATTGTAATTTAATACCCATCCCTGCCATTTGGGTGGGCGGAAAATTGACGATCCGGGTAATTACGGATTGGGTATTTTGGGTGAGGTACTGAACTAGGTATTGGGTGGGTTGGTATTTAGTTTTTACTGCCCAACTTACCTCTAGTATCCACCTAGAGGTATGGCGCTGGTAGTCAAAGATCCTTGGTAGACAGCTTCGTATATTGTGCCTTTGAGACCTTAGAACAGAAATGAGTTTTACAAATGATTGGGTAAGCGGAAGAAGTGAAGACGAGGGTGCATACTGATTTATCGAGGCATCTTTTAGCGTAATGTCAAGTTTTATAATGATTGAAAACGCTGGGACTAATTTAAACTCTTCCATTTCTTTCCATTCCCTTTGGATACTATGAGAAATAGATTTTTCCTTCACAGACGTTGTGAGTCTGACTGAATTGGTGCTGGATACCTCAATGAGGTATCCTCATTAAACATTCTGTCCGTTAATCGAACTTTGTGAAAGCTTTTTCTTTACCTTTTTATCTTGCTTCATCCACTTTAGATTAGTTCGTGTTCAACTTTGCGCAAGAAAAAGTGAGTAAAGTATAATGAAAAAGGCTGTATATACGTGTTTCCTTTTAACCTGGTCTGGACGGATATTTTATAATCAAACTACGAGGCGTAATCTGAATTCCAATTTTATTTTTGTAGATCCCTAGTCAAAATATATTTCTCACCCATGGGGCGCATCGACTATTATGTAGAGGGTGTCTCATTGTCTCTATAGCCATTGTTACTACTTCAAACTTTTAAAGTTTTTTTTATTCAGTCCGCCGTTATTTGTGTGTGTAGTATATTTTAAAAGGAGGTATGTATTAACAGACGGCGGAGTTGACTTATTAATTTATTTTAATTCCCTAAAGGTTCCTTACAAATATGTTGTCTTCGTGTTTATGATGGATAAAGCCATCTAGTTCTGTCATTGTTTGTAGCAAAAGAGGATTTAACTGCATCCGTTTTCTCTTTCCTTTTGTGTGGGTATTTTAGGTACCGTCATTGATTCTCCTTAGTTGATAATCATCTTTTACTAAGTAAGCGTCTCTTGAATTTGTGTAGATTTGGTGTTTAAACAGCTGGACAGAATTGTATGCCAGTAGTCTTGAAACTATTCTTAGCTTAGTGGTCATTCCTGAATGCATAACCTCACATTATTCTATGATTCATATAAAAACATCCTATTTCTTACCCAGAAACCCTAGATATAGCTCTTTCAATAGTACAAACCGAAAACGCTACATTCCTTCGTTTAAAATATCATTCTTTTTTTATTTTAAGTTGGATACTTATTAATTCATAATAATAATAGCAGACTTACCTGCGCCAAAAAATCAAAATGATAGTGAAGTAATTAACCTACCAAAAACTTATAACGGGCCAGCTTAGATGGAAAATGTGAAGGACATCAGCGTAAAAGCACGTCGTTTATTCTGCCCTCTCGATGAAATAATATTTCATCTGAATTGTAATTAATTTGTTATATTTCCTATACATACAATCAAAAATCGTAATGTAATCAACCAACGTAATTACTTACATAATTTAATTGAAAATTGTAATTTACTCCGACTCGGTAATGTAATTGAATAATGTAATTGATTTAAAGCACTGATGTAATGTATTAATTGTAATCAATTTACTTTGGAGATTAAACCATGTAATTGTAATCCGTAATTGATTACAAAAGTCAAGTAATTACCCATCCCTGCTTAGAGTATACTACTCCTAGCATATTCAATGCACCAGTTTCAAAAGATATTAAAAACAGATGCAAACGTTTCAATAATTTTGATAAACAATCGTTTCGAACTGCTTCAGAATTTAACAGAACCAAGCTTAAACGTTTCAACAGATAGAAAAAAGCACTTCATGCTGCTTCAACATTATCAACATATGGTGGTGCTGCGCATATAAAGGGGTACCCAAAATTCTTCGGAAAACGGAAAAACAATCCTTTCCAAAAAGTACTTAGCAACTAAAGTTACAACTTGATAGCTCAGCTTTACCTTATTCGCTCCGGCAATCGGGCTTATATAACCGCGAAGTTGGTGTTTGCGTACACCTCGAGTACTCTAGAATTAATGACACCACACCGTTTACATTTGGCATGGAGGGTCCAGGCATACTTTCGGATGTAATCTTTGTAAATTGGGCAGATCTGACCACCCTGTGATCCGTGGGGGTTAAATGACCCCCGCCGGTCAGAAATTTACAAATTTAGTTGCTTTATTTTTGCATGCAAGTAACAACTGACGTATTATTTACGCTAAAATCAAAAGTTAACTAAGGAAACTTTTTCATCTGGTATTGGAAACAGAGTCGATCCGGCATTTCGGAAAAGGAAATGAAAAGAATGCCCGCGCGATTATTCCAACCAAAGTAAAAGTTCATGCACTTTTTGTTCTACACTCATAAGTAAAACTAAGCCAGATCTCCTAAAAATAGTTTGTAATTCAATGTAATATCTCCTGGGGTTCACAGGCAGGATGATTTTAAATAGCTTTTTATACTTCGAATGAATACCTCGGGTTCACTGGATTCGCATCGTGCATTATAAACATTATTATATTCATATGAAGGCCTCCGGGCTTTACCGGAGGGCTAGTTTATATTTGAAGAGACCCGTAGTCTAAGCTGGACGGCTTAGTCGTGGCATCCTTACCAGCCAAAGTTTGAGAGTCCACCATTACATCCTTGTGGATAAGGAAAAGATTTATTATTATTTTTCCCTTCGGATTTGCTCATTTCATTCGGATCATAAAGCTAGAAACCCTTCATTAATACTTTGTTACATATTACACGTTGTAGAACTATACAACCGTAGCAGGGAGGAGCCATTTGTAAATCAGTGGAATTAGGTTTCAATTAAGACTTATCTGCAGAGGGTGAAGTTAATCTGGACCACGAACATTTATCTCTATACAAAAAATTTGCTATCCTGCAGGTAATAATTGCAAAGAAAGTGCGTTAAATTTGTTACTCTACTACCTGGTGCTTGTTCTTTCAGTGGTAGTAAAAAGAACAATAAAGATTTGTTCATCGAATATTTGTGATTCGCCAGTACATTGGTTGGTATAATGGGACCTAAAATAAATGAGGTGGGATAGGAGAACAGCATTTTATTCTTGAATGTCAAAAGCTTCATTCAATAAAAAATTATTTGAGTTGTATGGAAAACAGTGGGCAAAAATATGATTCTGCGTTGAAACAATGTTGCTCTTTACAAATGAAACTAGAGAATAAAAGCGACAAGAGGAAATTAAATTTCTTCAGCAAAAAGCATGAATGTATTTTTATGCATTATAAAACAAGAGAATCCACATTTTTATTCAATTTTACAGTCTGCAAAAGTTTTATTTAATTATGTCAAATCCACCTCTCCGTGGGCCTACTTCTTTTTGAGTCCATGTCCAATCCAATTGAACATGGGAGTTTGAAAGGTGACGAATGCATCAGAATTTCTATTAAGCTTTCTCTGCACGTTGGATGCTTGGATTCTTTACTTGACTTTCTGGTTTTAGAAATAAAAAAACCTAGCAAGTGTACATATAGAAAGTTTTAGAGCTGTGTTGATAATATATGTATGATTAAAATTTAATCTAGGCTGAAATTGAAATTATAAATCATTTTTCAATCAACCGAACAGAACCGGTAACTGGTAACTTTTTTTACATATTTAAATTGGGTTCGAATGAACATACATACTATATAACTGTCACTCAGCAGATGAATGACTGAACCTTAGCACTGAATTCAAGTCTGTTTTTTGTGGCATGTTAAGCGGCATTGGGTTACTGCCTTGTTTATGTTTATCGTAATTAACAAACATGAGGGATGCTGTTTTACTCCTCTGTTGGTTCAAGTTCAATAGTTTATTTCGGGGACAACAAGACATAAACATGACATAAAATATGTTTTACGCTGATCCAAATCATGACCGGAGTAATCCCCTGACCCTAAACTGCTTGAAAGAATGCAGTTCACGGCTGGAGGTCCCACGATCGGAGGTCCGACGATCAGAGGTCCCGCGGCTAGAGGTCCCTTACGACTGGAGGACCCGTGGCTGGAGATCCCTAACGGCTGGTGGTCCATAACGGCTTGAGGTCCCTTCAACTAAAACGATGGTTCAATTTAGCAAACGAAATATGTATGTTATATGGATATAACGTAACATGTAATATGGTAATGATAGAATCGCATGGTAAGTTAAGTTTCAGTTCCAACTTTTATTACAAACTCTTCAAAGCAAGTAACAATAAATGTAATGTAGCAGTTAAACAAAATAACAAGCATAACCAACACAAAAATGGGTTCAACAAAGTTAATTAGTATAATAATTTATTCAATTGATATTAAATAATTGATTATTCTTTTTGAGTGATAGTTAATTTATGTAGCCATAATTATTATAGTTGAACAATTTATCAGTAATTAATATTGCACTTGACTGATTAATTAATTGACACCGAACTTAATAAATTATTACATCATTTAGCTATGTTGAGCCCATTTTTGTGTTGGTTATGCTTGTTATTTTGTTTAACTGCTACATTTAATGTTACTTGCTTTGAAAAGTTTGTAATAAAAGTTGGAACTGAAACTTAACTTACCATGCGATTCTATCATTACCATATTGTACTCCAATTTGTCCATATAACATACATATTTCGTTTGCTAAATTGAACCATCGTTTTAGTTGAAGGGACCTCCAGCCGTTATGGACCACCAGCTGTTAGGGACCTCCGACCGTGGGACTCCCAGCCGCTAGGGATCTTCAGCCGCGGAACCCCCAGCCGTAAGGGACCTCGAGCCGCAGGACCTCCAGCCGTGGGACCTCCTGCCGCGCTCTTGACAGAATGTGACTAAATAATAATAATAATGCTTTATTGTCAAAGGAATCAACGAAGTCAGCAACGCTGGTTTACATCCAAAGACCCTAAAAATATTACTATCTGATTAGTAAATAGGAGTGTACAGTAATGATCTAAATTAGTAAAGGTTCATGTCGGGATTCGTGTTGTTAACAAATGTTGGTTTAACATGGTTTTTAAGTTGTTAAAAGAGGAACAGCTCTTAATGAGACTAGTTAGTCTATTCCATATCTATCATACTACATTGTACTTAAAACTTGATTCATACAATGAGGTGTAGAGTTTTGTAACTACAAAATTAAGTGCCGATTTAGATAATCTAGTGTTGGCTGAATGGCTAACAAAGTTCCTCAAGACAACTGGGATTATGTTAAACGTTATTGTTTTTTTAACAAAGTTTCTAGCTACTATAGCTAGGTAATACGCATAAAATTCCTGAATTCGTAATATTTTAAAAATATTAGTGTCAGATATTCAGATAATTTAGCCCAAAATATTTTTTTTAAATAATAACTTCAGAAAAACACTGATTAGGCGCCGGTAAAAAATATGATAGTGTAGAAACGGCTCCACAGGCAATAGAGTTAACTATAACTGTAACTATAACTTTTGGTTGGTACATTTGGAGTTTTGTTTAAAAGTTGTCAATTTAAAGTATTTATTCTCGAATCTAAAAGTTTTACAGCCGGTGAGGGTCAAAAATACCCAAGCATAGTCAAAACTCGATGAAAAACTACTTTTCTACACAATTTAACCATTTTAAAATTTATTGTTAGTCATAAATGTAAGGGACTGGAAAAAGTGAAATCAAAGGGGTCTGACTGGAGACTTTGCCCCCAGTACCTTTTCAAAAGTAATAGGAAGTAAGGCTTACACAGGCTCGGCTCGGCTAGCTGCACTAAAGAAGTTTTTTAGCCATGAAGTAAAACCCTTGTCTTTTGCAGCACCCTTTTCCTGCACACAGTTTGCTGAAATATTTGTAAGTAGACTTTGCAAGACACCGAAGTAGAAAGCGTCCGTTTGAATAATAATGGCCAAGTAGTGGTTTTCTTGAGTGTAAAATAACACATTAAAGCGAATTATTGGCAAGGGGGTGGAGGCAGAGGTGTACACCATTGAGAATACGAGACAAGACAACGGCTTAGCCTATTGTATATAAGCTAAGACGGACGTAATTAAGGGAAATAAATCCTTGGAAAGTGTCTCATCCTTGTCTTCCAAGCAGGGAAGCCTGTCTTTAGAAGAAAAATTTAAGGTTATGACTTTCCTCTACGAAATTTCGTTACTATTGTTCCGTTGTATATAGAGACCTGTGTGCACTCCTTTCCAGTCGACGAGGCTGCTAAGTGTGCAACACAACTATGCCATTCATTTTATGATTATTTCCACAAAACTTCCCTCACACTTAGGTTGGTTGAGCTGGAGCGATGGAAGTGCAATAAAGCTGGTCAGACAATGAGAACACGACGGCATATCTGTTATGAAACTTCTTCCTTTTGCGGGGTATTAGTTGTTTTATGGAATTCGGAGTTTTGATGCGTTTAATGTATGCAGTTGAAATGAAATGGGATGGATTTATAAATATTTAATATCTAAAAAGCATACTGGTTGAGTTCGTTTTGCTGATTGACTAAGTTAACTTAATTCCGCTGAACTGTAATTGTACGGTATTTATAAATGCTAAAGTGAATTCTAAGATTTAATATCTATCTTTACAGGGGTTTTCTTATCTATTATGATAATCGCAGCAATCGTGGGAAACGCTCTCGTTTGTATAGCTGTTGCAACAGAAAGATCCCTCAGGAGGATAGGGAACCTCTTCATCGTTTCCTTGGCCATTGCAGACATGTTTGTTGCTTGTCTCGTTATGACTTTTGCAGGCGTTAATGATCTTCTTGGGTATTGGATTTTTGGATCTCAATTTTGTGACACGTGGATAGCATTTGATGTGATGTGCTCTACGGTAATTTATATTATTTAGTACATTTAAAGCAATATTTTTCTTTCGCGTCTGATTCTTAATTGGCGTTCAGTAATGAAAAGTGTCCATTAACTTTGGTTAATGTTTTTAGGCTTCCATTCTAAATCTGGCAGCGATTTCTCTGGATAGATATGTACATATTAAAGACCCTCTTCGGTACGGTCGGTGGGTTAACAAAAAGAGTATCCTGGGGGTAATTGCAATAGTGTGGATCCTGGCTGCATTGATCTCCTTTGTCCCTATCTCCTTAGACCTTCACAGAGCGAATGAGACTAAAGAAGACCAACCTGAACTTGCAACCTGTGCCCTTGACCTCAGCCCCACTTATGCTGTAGTCTCCTCTTGTGTCTCTTTCTACTTACCGTGTTTCATTATGGTGGGTATCTACTGCCGTCTTTACCTGTACGCTAGGAAGCACGTTAAAAACATAAAAGCGGTTACCAGGCCTTTGCCCCGTTCTGGGGAAGGAAGACCCAGTGCTCCTCATCCAAACTCATCGTATCAGGTTTAGTGTAAAATTTATTAGACTTCAATTAGAGAAAAATATTACCCCAAAAAATTATTTCCTCTACTGTGCTGTCGTTTCAATTTATTACACTTAGTACTATTATTGGTGAAGAATATTTTTATGCTCCCTTCTGCACAGGTATCTGATCACAAGGCTGCTGTCACCGTTGGAATAATCATGGGTGTGTTTCTTGTGTGTTGGGTCCCTTTTTTCTGCGCTAATATCGTGGCTGCCTTTTGTAAAACATGCATCCCTGACTTGGCATTTAAGGTAATTCCTCTCATATACTAGGTAACTAAAAATACATATTGTCTAAATATCTGAAACAACTTCAATATGATTAAAGAGGAATCCCATAGAACAGTGTGATTTATAGATTTAATTAAAGCCTTTATGAGGAATTTTCATGTAGTAACTTTCATTCCTTGTCAGTCAGGGCCTAGCCAAATGGATAGTGATTAAATGATACTAGCCTACGGGGACCCGCTATCGGGTAACGTTTTAGTCTTAGTAGAGAAAATTGGTGGCCGTATAAGACGGCCAGCAAAAAGCTTACTACTCTTCTTACATACTTCGATCCAACCCCATACATAGGCTTGGCAGGATCCCTAATGTTTTAACTACCATGCTACATTGCTAAAGGCACTAATCCACTAACCGTGATCTAATGGCGGGGTAGTGTCTTATGGCAATAAAGGATTACGTATGCCTAAGCACGTCACTTCGTGGCGCACCCCCCTTAGTCGCCTCCCCACAATTTTAAACTCTCACTACTTTCTGGCAGCCTCCCCACCGTTCAAAATACCACTATTCTCTCTCAAGTCCCACCATGAAACATACCAACAGCGCTATTAGCATAAAAGTTCAACTTTTGCTCAATATTTAGAAAATTTTAAAAAGTAAAGTTGAAAGTTTTTTCCATGTTTTGTTGATGAGATAGAACTGATGATTCTTATAAGATCATCTAATTTAACTATAACCACTGTAATTGGACAGATCTCCTAAAAGTAAAAAGATCAATTTTTGCACACAATTTTGAAAACGTTTAAATAGTTTTGAATTTCGGTCTTTACTTCATGAGATAGAACTGGTGCTTCTTATCGGATCATCTAATTCTACTAAAACCATTGTAAAGATAGAACTCAAAAAAGTTAAAACGTTGATTTTAACTCAAAAATTTGAAAAAGTTCGAAAATTTATTTTCGATTTTCAAAACAAAAAATCCTTAGTCCAACTCGAAATGTTAAAGGGAGTTCAAAAAATCGGATGAGAATTGAGAGAGGAATATGCATTGTTACAAACAAGAAACAAACAAACATACAGGTTTGTCAGAAAATGTGGTATAAGTTGCGTAGTAGAAAATTTGTCTGGCCGTTTTACTGACTGTCCTTGTTTAGTCCCATGCAAAACATTCATACGATAGAACCGTGAAAAGAGCAAATATCAACTGTGTTGGTGTAATCAAATCACGTAATCCCAATTTTGGAAAATCAACTAACTGCGTGCACTGTTAAATGAGGAGAAGCCTCGATATAGTGGAGAAAAGCGGTAGTGAAAACTAGTTAACTGGAAGAGAACCGACCAGTTCTTACTTTATTGATTGATTAGGGTAGTTGGTTGGGGGGGGGGGATTCTATCCGTTAAGAGTCGAAGTTTCTTGACACGGTAAACATTTTGGACTTACATCAGACTTTCAGATTCCTGGAAATTACCTTGACAACACAATTGTGAGCTATTGACCTGTAGCCTGTTTCTATCACAGATAAGCCTACGACGAGGCGGTTCGCGACCCGACGGTACTGTAACTTGACGGTCTTTTGACAAGATGGTACTGGGACTTATTTCTAGATTCAAAAATATAAATAATTTTAAGCCATCTCTTCTCTAGTCTTACTTACTGAAAAAAGTTAAACCAACAACAATGTGAAGAAACTATATTATGAGGACTTCTATATTTCAGGAGAGATTTAAATCATAGAAATCGAAAAATTTGAATAGCATATCATATAATACTAGAGCGGAGAGAGCAGTATGTACAGCATATACCGTATTTCCGGAATAATTCCCCTTCCGGTTTAATTACCCTCTACCTTTCCATGTTAAAGTCCTATTGTTTCCATGTTAATAGAATTTCTAATTTTCTAATTTAAATAATAAAGCCCCAGGGGAATTAAAAACGGGAAATACAGTAGTAGACTATAGTGTCACGTACCTTCTTATCACGGACCGTCTTGACTTGTACACTCACAGATACTCTCCTACCCCTACGGCTGACTGTCGTTACCTGCAGTTGTTGCTGAGGAAACACCTCATAGAGATCTCTGTCAATGCTACAGAGATGCGAAACATCTTTACGCAGTAACATTTGAAAAAAACAACCCTATTTCCTACAAATTTCTCAACTAAGTGAAAGTTAGCCCATTTATAAAACGTGTCGTTTGGTGGGTGAAAGGGAGGCAAGTGATCAAAAAAATTGACTTTTCTATCCCTGCCGAGCCCACAAACAGTAGAGACATAAAATAAATTATCCTATGCTCAATTGCGAAACTCAGTTTTCTAAAACTTGTGGGACAATGGTAGAATATCGGCAATTCATAAGCCAAGTAGGTTCTTTCAGGTAATAAGTATGCAGGAATACCAGGAGGACAAGGAGAGGAGGTGAACTCTAGCTTCCTTATCAGTATCAGATGAGTTCGCTTAACATTATAAACTTTTCACATCTATCTAAATACTCCTACCTATCCCTCATGGTAGTCGCCTTACACTGTCAATTATACCCTTGGTCTTTAGCGTTTAGAGCTTAACGATCGATCTACGGGAACTTTAAACGACCAGAGAGGGAGGTTTCGTTACGTTGCGTTAGAGAAATAAGCTAAAGTAATTTAAAAGTAAATAATTACATTACAACTTAAGTACGGTTAGATACAGCCAATGGAGCATTACGGAATCTTCATGTCATTGAGTCTACTTTTAATTTATTTTTTGAAACTCTGACTCCAATGAAAAAAATCGTAGCTGTAGAGCCATTCATCGTTAACTAATTGCAAATACTTTTTAAGGATTTTGATTCTCGTTTCTGCTGATGATGACTTCGTGTTAGATGATAATTTTCATGGATATTATAATTTTCAGATTCTGACTTGGTTAGGATATAGCAACTCCTGCTTCAATCCTGTCATATATTCCATATTCAACTCGGAGTTTCGAGCTGCATTTCGAAGAATCCTTACCTCTCGTTTGCCACCATGCTGTACAGAACTCAGTTGGTGCTCCTCGTCTTGTCAGCTTATCTCCTGCTGCAGGCGGTGTGGTTACCAAGCCGTTGCTCTCATTCAAAGGCGGTATGTTCGCCCGGGTTTTATTTTACCTTCGTTTCACTCGAACAGAAATTCCTAACGTTTACATACATTAGTTCACTTAGCTTCAGAAAGACTCCAGTCTTCCGTATTCTTTAACTTTCTTAGCTAGAATGTTAGGCTTAGCTCAATCCAAATCTCTTTGTATGATGAATTTGCAAAGATTGGAGGTTCCTTAAGCCTTCAGATCCAATTCAGCAGTATTTGGTAGCAGTTTGCTTAGATTTCTAAAACACTCTTATCTATAATTAAAAATCGGGAAGTTAAGAAAACTATTATTTCACCACTCGAAACTTCTATTTCCACTAGCTCATCCTGAATAAAATAGCGTTTTTACCGCTTACTAGTCTTAAAGTTGGGTAAAAGTTGATTTTTTTAAATACATCTTTCAGACGATCGGACCCTGAAGTAAGTTCCCTTCATCAGATGAATGGAATTTGTACGTTTAGAGAGACTCCCAGATCCTCAGGAGGATCCCTTCCAGGAACTTATACACGCTCAACAACGCCACGAGAGATTCGATGTGGCTCAGGTTCTGGAATAACGATGTTTGGAGAAAAAGTTAGTGCTATATGAAGAACTAGAGATGGACTTTAAGACGCTGAGCAAATACCAGACCAAGTTAGTTCATGTTAACAACTAACTTCCAGTGAATTCGGGGAAAAGAGCGTGCCATGCAAAAGAACGTGCATACCGAATCCGTCAACCACCCGTGTATCGTGTACAACTCTATGGATCTGATGAAAAAGGATAAATAAATTCTATGAGAGCACGGTACGCTGAAATTGAATTTAATCCCGAAAATGCTACCGTTTTTCGAGACACCGTTATAACGGTATATTTTATAGCGTTATTGCGCTCCGAGGCTGAATTTTGCCCAAGGCGTGTAGTTGAACCTCAACCTTACATAAGCAAGATCATCACCGATCTAAACCCCCGTCTACTGTCCGTATATTCATGACATGTTATCATTAGTGGATGACTAGATTGATTTGTCTTGTGAGACTGGAGGACATTTTAATATAAATTAAGTACTTCTTAACCCCTCCTGATCTTCGTATAAAAATACTGTGAAGAGCATCTAGTGAAATCGGTTCATCGGTTTAAAACAGAATAGAAAATTTTCCCACGCAGTTCTGTGTAGCGTAAATAATAAATTACAATGTCTGAATAAGCCACCCCTTTTAGTATTTGAAACTTGAAGTGTGCCATGTAAACTCCGTTCTCAGAGATCCAGAAATAGCTCTCTCTAGTTTCTACTCTCTTATCACTTCATTAAACGGATTATTGTATATACCAACTCTACTTTCACTATCATGCTGTATCTCATATTTCTTGTCTCAAGTTGAAATCAAGACCAAAGAGAGCTCGGAGACATACATAACTCTCGATGGATTCGGTTACACCACCTGAAAATCTATTGTAAATGCAAGCTGCAGCCTATACCCACTGTAACCGTAACGAGTGAAAACAGTGAAACAAACTAACCTCTCTATGTGATGTGTAGGACTGTGTTATATTTTAGGTCACCTAGAGCAACAATAAATACTAGAGGAGAACAATAGCATTTGCATTTCTTTGCAACCCTTACAAAGAAAACTTTCTGTTCCTTCTGTTGAAATTTAATTTAGAGATCCCAAGATAACAAAAGCGATATAAATCTGCGTAAATTTTCATAATATTCTGGATGAATTTACTTGAATTACTGGATGCAGTCTATAGTTTGAAAGCTAGAGATATTATTTGCATCCGGTATCATTAAGAAGAGAATGGGTAGCTCAGTGAAACGAATATCATTCAGTTTTAATTTTAGTACACGCTATGCCGAGTCTTATTGGAAATTCAATTGATACTCAAAAATGATAGGCATTAAATTACATTACAGGATTAAATCAAATAGTAAAACTAGCGTAATAGTAAATGTTATAGGTTTTTAAAATGAAACAATTGAAAGATCTTTTCTTCTTTAGCTTTGAAGTTATTTGGAGGAAGTTTTCCCGTATTGGGCTTATTCAAGTAAACTCAATTAATTTTTTCTATACCTATACGTACCTAATTAATTATTTATTTCAGTGTGATATTATTACGAATATCAAATTAACTCAAAGCTTCTACCTATGCTGATGGAAGTTGAAAACATGTGATCAATCTTGAGTAAAACCTACATATCACTTTCAATAATATATATGGAAAGGTTTTTTATTTAATAAATTATGCATGCTCCCCTTGATGTGGGCTGAAAAAGGTTGTGTGTTACTCAATAATAATGTCTGGAAGACTAAAAAACTTCCATGTCCTGTATAAGTTAGATAAATAAAATTAAAATTCAATTTAAACGTTAGTTTATACCTTCACGATTGATTAAATTACCTCTTGATGGTTTAAGTCGATTGAGAATGCACAATTACAGTGATTGGTGTTTCCACACTAATGAATTCATTGATCTACTGCCAAAGCTTTCTTGTATTGGAAGGTTCAGATTGTAATAACAAATTCATAAAACATGTTTCTCCATCTCCGCATAACGCGGACTTGGAAGTTAGAACAACAGAAACTAGGCGGTAATGAAATATGCAATTTATGTCGACATTTAAATCTGTGGTGTCGATTGATTCTCAAAAGAATACCTGCCATTCCTACAAGAGTCAACACCAATACCATTTATGATGATGTAGTCAGAAAACAGATGAGTGACGAATTAATAATTTCTATTATCTGACGAGTCTGCGACCGGAGATCACGCGACACGACCTCACGGGGACGGCAATAAGTAACGCGACAGGAAATCGCAGGGACGGGAGGTCCCAGGGACAGGATATAACAGCGACGGGAGATCATAGGGACAGGAGATAACAGCGATGAGAGATCATAGGGACAGGAGATAACAGCGATGGGAGATCCTAGGGACAGGAGATAACAGCGACGAGAGATCATAGGGACGGAAGATAACAGCGACGAGAGATCACAGGGACAGGAGATAACAGCGACGATAGATCATAGCGACGGGAAATCACGCAAACACAATTATCATGTATAAGGCGCGTCTTATGGAACAAGATTTACGGTACTACTTTTTTTACTACTACTGGGCCACTCACTTTTCTAGCTTCCCTCTGCAATTGTTTATGATAATTCTGCTACTACGATCTCCCGTCGCTGTTATCTCCTGTCCCTGTGACCTCCCGTCCCTGCGATTTCCTTTCGCGTTACTTCTTGCCGTTCCCGTGAGGTCATGTCGCGTGATCTCCTGACTCCCACCCTATCTGACAAGACAAGGGTGACATGGTGTAAGATTTTTTGAGAAGAACCTGTCTTTCTGATTCCACTCTCTTATGCAGCTCCATGACGGAAAAATAATTGTATCCAGTATGACCATTAGGAATGCTTCTGCACATTGTTGTGGTAATCCAATATGAGTCTCCACCCAGTTCAGAATTGTTCTTCACTTTTCATCCTGAGGGGATTCTAGGACGACAGCAATAGCGCGTCCTTAAGGACATTAAGACTGTGTCAAAGAGAACTCTATTTCCAGAGCATTGAAATGATAAAGATAGTAGAGACTACTACTAGGACATGACCGCAGTCCAGGGATTGTGCGATACCACCCTCATACTCTTTCATCTTCGTCTAACAACCAAAGCATTTCTTATCTCATGTAATCTTATGTTTTTCTGTTCTGCTCGTATTATTATTTTTCTTTCTAGAGGAAGGACACAAATAATAAGATGTGAAAAACTGTCTTTTCTCTTGTTTCCTCCGCATTTTACAGACACTTCTTCTTCTGGAGGAGAAAGTCTCGTTCTGTCTCATCCGTGCGCCCAGTTCTTCTAGGAAGAATTAATACCATTTCTGTACTACTTTTCTCCCCCATCCGATCCCAATACTTGCTCAAAACTTTCATAAATGTATGTTCTTCATAGAACGATATACCATCGAGATTGACTCTGAAAAGAAGTAAGCAAAAGGACCGAATGAAGAGCAAATCAAATGGGAATACTGTGTGCATGGGATCAATGCATTTTGTATGAGAAATATATTGAGGTAAGGTCTTTGCGAGTCAAATACAATCATTTTAGAAGGACAAGAGTTTTTCGTCAAAACTCATAAATAAACCCAGTCAGCCTTACATTCCAGTATTGCAATAACAATACCAATTTTTACAGATACGAGTTTTTTACAATGATATTCCACTAAAAAAAATTTCATAGGTTTAAAACCTTATGGATAAAGTAGAAGTAAAAAATTAGATAAAAATAAACCTTTTTCTGCTTGCATTAAATGTCTTGAAAATACCTTTTCTTAGACAAAAATGTTTTCACATAAGATAGAAGGTTTTCTCATTAGAGGATGTGTATGTAAACCACACAGTGTTGTTAATCTTGTTCATTCCTGCAAATATAGAACTATAATTACTATAATTATTATTACCTCTACCTTTATAGTTAATTAAGGATGCGAATATCCATTTCTGCTGTTGCATTATTGTGATTTAGTGTTTGCCCACTAAGCAGGGTTCAATTCTTATTGTTTATGAATTTTCTTAGCTATTATATTAATAACTCAGAATGGAAAGGATGGAACCCAAGCCCATCAGTCTTGCCATGGAAGGCATTGTTTTGTTATTATATAAACCTTGTAAAACTAGTTTGCTGCAGCCGAAAAGCCATGTTTGCAAGTGTACGCGACACGTGGTCTTTATGACGGGACGCAGTATAGGGAATCTGCCCAAACCAATTTCGAAAATGGGAACCACGAATAAAAACATTATTATAGCACCAGCCGGTATAATTCTCAAGGGATTTAAGGATACGTTTTATCGGTTGGGGAATAACGAATGAAATCATCGCTGAAATCTTTAGAAAAATCCAAGTTGACATTACTGCAATACCACGAAATGGTAGTCTAATGATGAACTTGATTCCACCATTATGAAAACGCGTTGAGAATACCAAGTTGAACAAAATCAGAACACAATCCAGCCAAATATATTTGTTTCACTAGCCGAAGACAAGCTAAATTGGGAAATTGCAAACAGTGAAGTGTATGTCATGTCTATTAGCTCTTGCTATTGCACCAAATTGAAGTAAAATATTTTACTACTCCTAAAAACGCACAGCCTCGTAAGGTCCATTAATGACGTCACGCAAAAATCGACCTTTTTATACTCCCCCCTCCCTCTTGTCTGATGACCGTCCTCTTTGTTATATCTTATGAGAGCGGACATTTTATCACGCAATCCCATACCCCCTCCCCCATCCCCCTCGAACGTGACATCATTAATGGACAACGCCTAACGACTCTACGATTCAGATAAACCAATGCATTGACGCATGGACCAATGACATGTATTACCTTTGATGTGTATGCTATTTTCACTCCCATGGGTAAGACAATTCAGAGCATTTAATTATCAAGCATTCAGCCCATTAACAAACTCTCATATAGTGCTATGCTATAGAAACGGAGTATACCATTTGTGCAAGGGGAGATGAATAATGTGTAATATCATAAAACTTCATGAGCTCGAAACACAGGTTTGCTTGCAGATGCTTATTCAGCAAACAATTTACTTACTTTCTTATTCCTAAAAAAAGGTTTCCAATGGTTCAAGAAGTGTTCAGAATTGAAAAACCATTAAGTTTCCTATTTTCTGGTGTTCATGCATTTGATGCTTTGGACTGTCTGGTTTCGCAATTAATTTATACTTTTACTATGTTGATTTATAACTTTTAAAAATAGTAATTCATTTACAATTAGGCGGATAAGGCCATATTATGGAATATGGGGTTTTTCCTGCTTGTTAATTTTTTTGAGACTTCAAGAAAGCCCTGCTGCAACTGCGACGCATAATAAACCGCTGTAAACGGGCGTAACGAAGGGATGAATTTGGCGCCACCCAAATACTGCCATATTAAATTGTCTAGGGTGTGGTTACCATCTGGCACTGAAGTCTCACACTGCCCCATTGGACCTTCGCAAGGTCATAACTTTTGACCTGAGGGTCGTAGATCAATCCCTACACCTGTTCTCAAATGTCCTACAGCATACCTTTCAAACGATACCGTACTTAATAGGTGTTAGCAATTGTGACCTTTGACCATACCCCCCAGGGGTTTACACAATTAACCCATCTCCAAACACCCTAAGTTTCTTGACCTCAAAAACCAAAATCCGAAAACATCATTCAAAAAATTGCAACGGTTCAAAAGTTATTGCTCGGACGGAAAGCCAGCCAGTCAGTCAGCATGACATAACAGAGCATTCACATAAAGCAAAGGGGGGTTTCACCCCTTAATAATTAGTGGTTTGACTTCTGTAGAAACTTTATAGTTAGACATCTGATAGCGAAGGGCATTTAATTGCGACCACTTTCATGGAAAGGACTAAACAGCAATAATTAGCGTTAGAAAGAATATTTTATTATCAGATAGAAAAAAAATCAGTGTACTTACCTGCCATTATGCCAATTAAATTCTTACTTGATTCCACGATCGGGTCACCAACAACCTGAGAGTCAATAAGACGGTGGTATTGATAACGACAACTTTCATCTTAACTTATAAATAACCTAGGTGCACACACGTTGGCATCAATTGCTATGAAGTGTCCTATGTGTCCCTTGCTAGAAAATGGTGAAGGTTTGACTAATAGTAGGGAACGTAACGTAGAATATTTGCAACTGACTGCGTCGTCGATGAAATAGGCATTGTCAATCAGTCGCTTTAAAGTGTTTGCTCCGGGAGGGCGGTAGTGGTGTTGGTGTTACATTGTCAACTGTCTGTAGGGGGTGCAGACTTTATGGCTAAGACGTTTCTGCAAAGACCAAAGCCACTTTGGTAAATAACTTTTTGGCAAAAATATGCGAAAAAATGAAATTTTGGCTAAGACAGATTGGCAAATCAAATTACAGTTGGGCAAAACAGAAATGCTGCAGGAGAATGCACATATGAATAAATGAACCCATGTATATTTAAATGAATTGCACCATTATGAAATCATAATGAAACCACGAAAATCGTTGACATTGAAAGATAAGACCAGCGTACGCGACCCCAGAATGTATGCATGGAACGACTACTACAGGTGTATACTCCCCTTAAAGGGCAATAGACAATAGTTCATAGATAAAGACACCCTTGATTGATAAAATGTTAATTTATGAACAAAAATTAAACTAACTTGCCTGATAATTAAAATTTTAAGCCACAGAGTCACCGAACTCTATTATTATTTTTATACTCAAACTTAAATGTACTCGACAGGATTTTCCTAACTTAATAAATATTTTCCACTACTACTATTAAAATGAATGAACGCATTATGCATAAAATGACTACCGTTTATTCTTTGCTATTAAGAAGACAGTAGGTTCTTGAAATCTTAATCTCAATCTTCATTCCTGTCGCTGTCTTGCTCCTACCTTCTGCGGACACTACGGACAGATCGCGCGGTCACTACGGGGACAATGCACGAACACTACTCCCACATCGCGCGGTCACTACGGGGACAATGCACGAACACTACTCCCACATCGCGCGGTCACTACGGGGACAATGCACGAACACTACTCCCACATCGCGCGATATTCATCCCTTCGTTACGTGCGTTTACAACGGTTTATATCCTTAGCGACACAAAAACAATCCCTTCCCTTCTCTAAAAATAGTCTATAAACGGCTACGCTTATTCTCACCACAATATAGCCGGGAAAGCAGTACTTGGATCCAGAAATCTGTCAAGCTTCAATTATAAGAAGTAAAAGTGGAAACATTGCTAGAGGTAAAACTCAATGGATTAAGAATGGGGTTGGGGATCACAAATTATATCAACGAGGTCAGAATAAGGTCTATTTCGCTCGACATCCACAGTAATTTATACGATATTAGCGTAAATTTGAAGCGTTTTTAATCACAAGGAATGTAATTATTATTGATAATTAACTAATTTTTTTATTTTGCCAAAATTGCATTTGTTTCTGTCAAAGTTCCCATTTTTTCAAAAAAAATCGGCCAAAGTGTGTAAGCCAAATTGGCTAAAGTCTTTGCCTAAGTGGTTTTGATATTGCGTCTTTAGGTCGCTCGTCTGTAGTGTTGGTCGTTCGTGTGACAATGCATCGGAATCCCAACAAATTATTATCAAAGGAATCATTCACTCTCTTCAAGCTGACTCAAATCAGGCCAAAGGCAATTTGTATTAGTTGAACTAGCTTGTTAGCCTTCCAGTCATGCTGAACTTATTTCCTAATTGAACATTTTAATACATCCTTAGCAGCTAGGACCACTTCAATATTCCGAATTAGTAGAAGGTATAGAGGAGGGTTCAAAAATAACATATGTCAACCATCTCCCAGCTTATTAGTAACAGTACTACCATTGTGATTGTCCAACTTTCATTTTTCCAAACTGAAACGTGATGCTTCAAACCCGACTCTCCATAAAGCTATACGTAAAAATAAAGTGAGTTGTAGATGGTATGGCAAGAAGGAAGTTCCTCGTCGGATATTCTATTTTCAAACTGACAGTTTCAAGGATTTTTGATGACTTTTTAAAGCTTTTTGGGAGAAAACATTGATTTCTCATTTTAGAGAGTTGTTCAAACTTTCTACAACTAAAAATTATTCCAAAGACCAGTTATGTGGGGATTATGGTAGAACCGAACTACTAGCTTCTTCTTCTGGAGTTTGTTCGACAGTTTCTGTTGTATCTAAATCTGTAGTTGTAACCATATTTTATATGAACAGGCATTAGTTGGACTATTACATGGGTTTATTCCACTTAGTTTCCTTACCTTTATCTTAATATCACTAAGCAGCATTTATCTCTTCACAACAGCACTCTTCTAACCAGCGAAAAGAAACAGAAAGAGGACTACTTTTTGTTGGCTTAGATGTGCGTAGCTTCTTTCTCTAATACTTAGACATCTAAATACTATTATCATTTGTACCTCTAGATATGGGCTTAAACATGGATGTATCTAACTAAGTGGGCAATCGGTATGGAGGATATCTTTCACGTAAAATATCCAAAGAGATAGATTTCCGCTTGGGACTTCTTAACTTCAATATTAGTGGAGTCCCACAATGTACACGTTTACTGGAGAAAGCAACTCACACTCATCTCGAACAGTCTTTCTATCTCGTCCGTGGAGGAAACCCACCTACGTGAGAAGTAGAGTCTCTACACAGTAGCAGTAGATAGATGATTTCAACTCTAAGTCTCGGTTACTTTCTCAAGCCCTGTCTAATGTCTCGTCTGCCCATTGAAACCCTAAAAATACACCATTTGATGGAAGCAGTCCTAGTAGAAGTTAGTGGCAAAACTATTGTAAGGCTCTTCTCCATCTCTGTTAATCTTCTTTACTTGATCGTGTTCCACACTACTTCCAGCCGACGTCAAGTCAGGAGAGGCAGGTTATGTGAAAAAGTATATATGTAACGCAAGTAGTACTAAGCTGTCAGATACTCGGATCTGGTGCGGTCCTAAAATCCATATCCATCCATAAAGAACTATGCGATATTGTGTAATAAAATAGTTGTCGTTTTGTAGTCAACAAGCAACCCTCTTCCACTTATCATCTATTTGGCTTCTCTTCTTTCGGTGATTCACTTTCTAGCATTTGTACATAGTTTATCTTTCCTTCCTTCACTTTGTCATTACATAACAATTCTGGGGTAGTTCCGGTGGTAGACGGAATTAAAGTTGTATGCCAGTCGATGTGCGTAACTGAGTTCAGTTGAGAAGATGACGACGGGCTTATATTGTTTTCAGCAAACGTGGTCGGTGGTAGAAATTTGTTGTTTTCTACAGTTTCACTGAAAAATGCAGTCTTTTCACTCAAAAAAATGTTACTATTGCTCAATTTTTTATGCTAATATGTACGATGGATTTTACGCAATGTTCCTTTTATTTGGGTTACTTTATTAAAGGCATGCAATGCCTTTTATGTGGGAGCACGACCGGAAGGCAAACGACATAAAGGCAAACGACGTAGAGGAAAACGACATGGAGGCAAATGGACTTAAAGGCAAATGGACATGAAGGCAAAAGACATAAAGGCAAACGACATGAAGGCAAAAAACGACACGAAGGCAAATGCTAAAATTTATAGCATTTTCCCAACTTTTGATACATATTTGTTTCAAACGAAAAGCCAGACAGATTAATAAATTCAGTTGTTACTGTCTACACCAACTTTAATCATTTTGTAATCATTTTTTACCCGATGACATTGCCTGGTTTTGAGATATTAATTTTGAATAATTTTTTACCCTATGACGTTGCCAGGTTTCGAGATATTTTAATTTTTAATTATTTTTTACCCTATGACACTGCCAGATTTCGAGATATTTTTATTTTTTATTTTTTTTACCCTATGACATTGCCTGGTTTCGAGATATTAATTTTTAATTATATTTTACCCTATGGCATTGCCTGGTTTCGAGATATTTTAATTTTGAATTATTTTTTACCCTATGGCATTGCCTGGTTTCGAGATATTTTAATTTTGAATTATTTTTTACCCTATGACATTGCCAAAAAATGTGCATTTTTTAGCTTAAGCTTAATTTACGCATAATTATTATGCAAAGCACGTTGTAAGCCCTTATCCAATGTAAAATAAATAATAAAACCGCGAAAGAAAAAAATATTTTTGCCTTCACGTCGTTTCCTTCCTGTCGTTTGCCTTGATGTCTTTTGCCTTGATGTCCATTTGCCTTTAAGTCCATTTGCCTCCATGTCGTTTGCCTCTACGTCGTTAGCCTTCCGGTCGTAGACCCCTTTTATGTGAATGACCGATCACTCTGTCTGTCTTTCTGTCCGTCCGCGCTCTAACTCTTGAACGGTTAAACTTTTTTCAGTTCCGTTTTCGGATTTCTTTTATTAAGGTTTCAACTTGTAGGTCACACCCCTCAAGGTCAACGGTCACAGGTCAAAACAAATTTAAATAGCAACCCGCATCGAATGTGGTGTCGTTCGATAGCTACTTACTAGAACATTTTAAAAGTTGTTTATATTGCTATATCGCACTCAGGTCAAAAGTTATGACCTTAAAAAGGTCATAACTTTTGGCAACTCTTGAACGCTTTAACTTTTTCGAGTTCCGTTTTTGGATCTTTGTTATTAAGGTTCCAACTTAGATTGAATTTGAACATGGACCTGGTGGACCACACCCCTCAAGGTCACCAACAATTTACATACCAACCCTCATCAAGGCGTCGTTCGAAAGATATTTACGAGGAAATTTCAAACCAGTTGCTTTAATAGCTAAATCGCGCTCAGGTCAAAAGTTATGACATCGATAACGTCATAACTTTTGAGAACTCTTGAACGGTTCAACTTTTTTGAGTTCCGTTTTCGGATCTTTGTTATTAAGGTTCCAACTTAGATTTAAATCGAACATGGACCTTGTGGACCTCACCCCTTAAGGTCAACGGTCACAAGTCACCAAAACTTAAATTACCAACCCCCATCAAGTGGGGTGTCATTCGAAAGCTATTTGCTAGAACATATCAAAACGCTCGGCACACACCGCACGCTCACTCGGCACACACCGCGCGCTCACTCGGCACACACCGCGCGCTCACTCCGCACACACCACGATCACTCTGCACACACTGTGCGCTCACTCTGCACACACTGTGCGCTCACTCTGCACACACTGTGCGCTCACTCTGCACACACTGTGCGCTCACTCTGCAC
>JAQFZX010001466.1:0-29361 GCA_034682405.1 Hydroisotoma schaefferi | reverse complement strand
TGATGCAACTTTTGGAGTTCTAATTTGGTAAAATGTACAAAGGAATTTGTATCCTTCCTATTCTTAATATCTAAGAGTTAATAAAACAAAATGTGCGTTTTAATAAATAAACTTCATTGGTTTTTATTCAACTTATCATTTGTCAAACATTTATGTAAAAAAAGTGTGAATATCATTATTAAGAATATTATTTAAAGTCAATTAAAAAAGTCACAATCACAATCAATAGGGCACTTAATGTTTCATGTTTTTCAATACCATTTTATTCAACCAGCTATCAGGATTTTGGAGCAACACGGCTGGGCTATCATACTCCTAGAAAATTAAGAATAATTACAAAAATTAATTAATTAATTAATTATGCTTAGGAAAAACGTAGAAACCCGGTGGATGAATGTTTTAACTTGTAAAGTGAATAACTATTATTAGGATTACCTTAATACAGCCCTGGTCCAGTACCATGATTCTATCGGTATGCATAACAGTGTTCAGTCGGTGTGCTATGGTTATCACGGTGTAGTTGGCGAATTTTGACCTAATAGTTTTCTGAATCAGGGCATCCGTTCTGTAAATATTTAATTGTAAACGTTACAACTACGGTACGTCCAGGAAACAAATGAGTAATACAAGTTTAAAATGGTTGACCAACCTTTGGTCAACATTGGCCGTGGCTTCGTCCATCAGAATAATCTTATTATTTCTCAGAATAGCTCTCGCAAGGCAGATTAGTTGACGCTGTCCAACACTAAAATTTTGCCCACCATCTGAAACAACGTATTCCAAGTTTGGAAACGAATCCTTCAGCTCGACCTGGAAGTTTTGTGAATAAATATTTAACATATTAGTCTAAAATAGGCTTAAAATAGGCTTAGAATGCTTAATTACTGCAGACCTCTTCCAGAGATCGAAGTAGCTCATTATCTCCAAATTGGCCAAAAGGATCCAGATTGTATCTAAGAGTTCCAGCGAATAGAAATGGATCTTGGGGAATTATTGAGAGATTCTTGCGTAAATCATGAAGTCCAATCTCATTGACTCGAATTCCATCGATAAAAATGTCCCCCGTGGGTTCTACCAATCTAAAGAGACAGGAAACTATGGAACTTTTACCAGCTCCTGTCCTTCCCACTATTCCAATCTTTTCTCCAGCTCGGATCTCAAACTTCAAGTTCTTCAATACGGGGTAGGAAGTTTTGTAGGATAAGCTCACGTTTTTAAATATTATCTCTCCATGTTTTGGCCAGTCTTGGGACGGTCGCTTGTCTATCATTGGACCAAGATCATAGTCATTTGCATGATCGATGCTTAACTTTATGTAAACGCTGAATACTTTAATAAATACTCACCATTTGTAGACTCCAGAAGGGCTTCCGATGTCAGTTTACAATATTCTAAAGCTCTTTCAACTGAGGTCATTTGATTTTCAGCTTCGGCAGATTGCCTTACAACTAAACAGTAAAAGGATAAGTAATTAAATGGCATGATTGAAGAACATCGCGAATGGACCATTTATTCTTTGGAATTATGATGAATTTACCAAATTGCAACTGGATCATTAGCGTTAGAATAGAGTATACAGCCAGACCGATGAAACTCCCGTCTTCTTCTGTACATTTCACAAATTATCCTGAGCATTTCAAGAACATTTTGTAGCAAAGGTTGGTTTTTAACTAGCTTACCATTGGAGAGATACAACAGGCCGAAGGATATAATTGTGAGGTAGAGAGTTGATACAATCTCCAACCAAATCCCCAACCATCGACTCACGCAAATAAATAAAAACCAGGCTCCAGTATGCACGTTCTTATAATTACAATTACAAAATTACCTTTAAGATTGCCAACCCCATTGAATGAATATTTAAAATATAATCCTTTGAAAAAATTACCTGATAATCTTCAAATTGTTGTACAAGGATCTGCTGAGCTTGGGACGACCTTACGGTGGATATTCCTTGGAGCGACGCCGTCATATGGGAAAGCAGGGGACTTTTTGCTAAATTTAGAAGTAAAATAAAATCTTATAAAATACTTTCCTGGTCAAATTCCCTGACTAGTATGGGTCCCCTTCGTCCACCAGTTTTAGAATGATGCTTATCTTTAACATACAAAGTGAACTGACCCCGGCCTTGACCTTCATGGATAAGACTAATAATTAAAGATAAGATCACTCACCCATAGCCTCAAGACGCTTGATATCCCTTGCAGCGGGCAAGTAGTAAATCCTCAGGAGGTAAAAGCCAACCCCGGCAAATGCCGTTGGAATAATCATAAGGGTATTTGTTGAGCTGACGATAACCAAAACCCCGATAAGATTCAGTATTCCTAACACACTGTCGTAAAAGAGGACGGGAAGAGTTTCGTCTATCGTGCCCAAGTCATACACAAATCTATTCAGTATCCTCCCTATTATAGGAATTTAAATGATTAAAATACCATACCCAACCGGATGTGACCTCACTAAGGTCATCATCATCATAAGGTAGTAATAATTATAACAACCTGAAGGGTTATCATCAAAGAACTTGACCGGAGCTCTGATAACCTTTGCGAACATTGAATTATGGAGGTTATGGCTTATCCTTGTGAATACCCGGAAGTAAAAGAATACTCGAAGGAAGCAAGCAGTTCCAGCCGTGGCTAACAACCCTGTATAAACTTCCATATAAAAACTGTCATTCGGATTTTGTAGGAATTCTATTCTGTCTTGGGGGCATAGGGCTTCTTTTGTATCGTTACACTTGACCCTCTCTGTCCATTTGCGTTCTTCATTATGTGTCCTATTATTGGGAATATTTCCAATGAAATTAATAAATAAAATAGGCAGAATGTCAGATAAAGGGTACTGCCAGGCTCACCAGTAAGAGAGCCAATAATCCCCTCCACTTAGGGCAACTTGGGCTGTTATAAAGCAGGAAAATAGCATGAAGAGACCCAAGGGACTTTTAGATGCCTTTAAGTACTCCCAATACGTAGATAAGCCCACCGAACCCTTCATCATCCACTCTTTAGTTGTTTCTTGGAGGTTTAACTTTAACTCTGGAGAGGTTTCTCCAACAAGTACATCACTAGGTTCTAGGGTTTTTCTCCTAACACTTGGTGATGGACCTGGCACGTCGCTGGTTGATGTGACTAGAGTTTCAATGTCCAGATTTATGCTTCGAATCTCTGCATAGGACCCTTGGGCAACTATGGAACCCTTTGGAAAAAATAAGGTCTTGAAAATGTATATCTTGAGGTAAATATTTACAAAGATGTGAATTTAATTTCATGCCAAACCTTATCAAGGACGATAATGTAGTCTGCCTTATCCATATACTGCACTTGGTGGGTTACTAGGACTCTCATTGACCCGACCTTTTGACCCCGGATACAGTTCTCAAACAACTCCTTGCTGACCTTAGGATCTACAGCGCTCAAGGGGTCATCTAGAAGATAGATGTCCGCCTTTCTGTAAATTGCCCTTGCCAAGTTCACTCTGGCCTTTTGACCCCCGGATAGAATGGCCCCTCGTTCCCCAACCATGGACAAGTCCCCTTGAGCAAGTTGGAGGAGATCTTGTTCCAAACAACACATCTTTATCGTTTCTTGGTATCTTTGAGATTCTAAGGGTTCGTTAAACAAAATGTTTTGTCGAACGGTTCCAGCAAAAATCCACGGCTCTTGGGAGGCATAAGATAGCTTTCCAAGTATGGACATTCTCCCGGATAAGATTGGCATTTCGTCAATGATCGTGTTGAGAAGTGAACTCTAAGCATTACCGATAATTAGTTAAGTAGCTTGGAGTTCAATTTCAGGAATTATAAATATGATAAATACCCACGTACTTTTCCCGAACCAACAGATCCCACGATAAATACTAATTGCGACCCTTGGAGGTTAATGTTGAGATGTTTCAACGTGGGTCGGGCTACATCCCCTTCCCAACTATGCAATAAAATCGTTCAAAAACACATTAACTTGTTTAGAATTTAAGCTAAGCACTAGAATATAATTTAAACCCCACAAACCTTGCATCAACATCCTTCAGACGGATGTATTGAGAGTTTTCAGTCTCCAAAAAAGTCTGATTATTCAAACTCACTTGCTCTTCAAGGAGTAGAAATTTCTGGAAGAATTAAGCATAACTTTGTCCATAAATTCCTTATTTCAAAAAGCATCAAAGCTTAGGATCATTTCCCAGTAATATTATATCCGTAACATAAAAGGGGTAAGGGTTACCTGAATTCTGCTAATCGCCAGTAAAATGTCAGCCAAGTCTATGGCCCCCTTACTCGCATACTCTACAGTGTTTCTGACAAGAGTGAATAGTACTGAGAGGGTGAAAAACACGGTCATAGCGGTCAATCGACCTCCCATCATAAGGTACGTCAGGAAAATACAAAAGGCAAAGACTCGGGCAGATAACTGGCTCAAGGCGACATTAATCCCACGGATAATCTCTCGTCTCTTCTGGTAGTGAAGCTCTTGTCTACAAATTCATGAAAAAAATAAGCCGTAATCGAAGGGTCCATACCTTCCTGCCCCGTAACCAGTAAATATCTGCTAAATCTAACCTTCTAATATCATCAATCATGAGGGATAAGGGTTGTTCCCAGCAGTACATTTTTATAACGCGGAGCCCAGCTAAAATTTCGCTCATCAAGCTACCTCGCTTGTCTGTCTGTTGGGAGAACTTTTTCCGATATTGGGCTGAGCGCTTTGCAAAATAAACTAAAGGTTTGTAGAAAATGTCAAGATTAATATAATATTCCCAAAATTAGCAGGGTTTTACGTAGGAAAAGATGGTAATTAGTTTACATTGTAAAGGTATGGATAGAAGGGTTACTCCGATTGAGATGAAGCCAGCCGATCCCACAAGATTCCAGAGAAAGTATGTAAAAATCACCAACTGTATTGGTGCCATTAGAATAAACGGGATGAAGTCAAAGTTGTCGAATTTCCTTACATCCGTTGACAAAAGGTTGGCGATCCCCCCGACTTTTAGCTCTCCTAAGCTTTTCTGACTTTGACGAAGAGCCTGTATTTAAAGTAATAATTGTTAGCAAACCCGCTACATATGTAAATATAGATAACCCACGGTTTAATCCGTTTCACAAAGGTTTCCATAAACCCAAAAACGAATAGAACCTTATAAAACCCCGTGTCAACCTTAACGCAGCCGACTACAACTTTAAAAATAAAGTCAATAGGGGTACCTTCCGGTAGATAAGAGCAGAGCAAGCGATCCTACATTGCATTCCTAAAGTCCGTATAAAATAGTAGCTACATTGTGAGAAAATGGAATGGAGCAAGGTGAGGAAGCAGATGCAGGCGGCACAAAGGCTTGGAGATGTTCGTAAAATGGACCATGGTCCATCCAGGTCCTCGTCCACGACCTCGTTTGGGCTGAGGGACTCGATCAACAACCGGAGACAAATTGGCATAAGTACTCTGTAATATTTCCAGGTTAAGTTGCATGAAATTACAAGGCATCCGAATATCTTGAATGAAACTTCTTGTTATATTGTGTCTTACTGAATTAAAAGTCCGTAAATGAGGGTGAGGAAAACACAGAGGATTAAAGTTTTACCGAAAACTCTCCACAAAGCTTTACTGAGTTTTGGACGACGCTTCTTGCCTGCAGCAGCCATCTCTTCTGACCACCTCCTATTGTAGTTTTTAAATGGATCATATTTTAAACAATTCACCAACTAAAACATACCAACTTTGTTCAAAATCAAGCATCCTATCCTCCGTCCAAACAAATCTTTCCCCCTACCTTTCAAGCCTGTTACCAAGCTCTGTAGCTCCATCCTGATCTCTTGGGTTGTACAAATGTTCATAGTCCAGTCCCCCTTTAAACCCTTTATTAATTAGGGGGACGATCCATAAAAAGAGGACTTTAGAGATTAGACTGGCCTTTTTTAATGGATTTGGTCTCAATACTTTCTTCTCAAAATCCATTTTAGGAGGATTCGAGTAAGGATCAACTGAACCAGAACCAAACGGATGTATCAGTATTAATAGTTTTCGAAAGAGTTAATTTTTTATTCAAGTCCCGTTCTTCTAACCCTTTTAAACCAACACCATTACCAAAAATAAATCACTGGCACAAGCAGTACAAAAAATACACTAAGAAAAAAAACAATTAACCTGAGGTGAGCCTATGATTTTAAATTTTAAACCCCTACTAACTCCAATTTCTACCACCGTTAGCCTGGATTCTTACACCTTGTAGAGGAGTAAGCAAAAGGATTAGATAACCAGAATGGATGGCTGTGTTACTTATTCATAACTTCCATAGCTCATAATTCCCATATTCTCGTCCATATCTCGCTCTAAGCTATACCTCGCACCCGTTCCTATATCCACTAAACACCACAAATCTTAAGCGTGACCTTTTTTCACACAATCTACTCAGCGTTTCACTTATATTCCGCATGATATGCGTACAAAGGGTAAATAAACTTATCAATAACCCACCGTCAGTACTTGTATAGCTTCAGAATTGAGGATAAGCTATTATTCCTCTCGTCATGATCACTTATAATTATTTCTTGTAGAGCTAAAACCTAGCTATTAAATACCATAAATAAATAAAGATTTCCTAATTTGAGTGTCTGGAGAAGAATTAATTTCCACTAAATAAGTTGCCAACTCCAGTACTTTGTATAATCCTGAATGAGCTTTTAGAAAGGAGATAAGAGATGACAAAACCACAACTCAAAAAGACTAAACAATTGGATAGAGATTAAAGGATTAAAAAGGGCTGCTTAAAGTTTATAAAGGTTAAAAGGTTAAGGGTTTATTCATATGAATAAATGCCACTCCTATGCTGTTCTACTACCGGATGTATTTCAGAGGTCAAGGCTGTTGGGAGTAGTTGCACCATGTCCCAAACCCTACAAAGTTCATTTCCAATTCCAATCTCTATCATATTCTATCCAACGAACGACCCTTCTTCCAAGAAAAATACGGTTAAGGACAGAAAGAAGGATTAGGATTTGGGACAAAGACCCAGGTAGACCTTCTTTGTATGAATAACTAACTAGTTTATTTCCAGTTTGTACAAGTTTTTATTACAGAAGTACCTTGATGTTTTAATCTTTTTGCCTTTAAAAAATATTTTTAAACGGTAGAACTTTTCTTTGATGGGCTGGGTTTCCCTAATGTTTTTTTGGTAAATCTAACCTACGTCCGAGTTTATGACTAAGTTAAGTACTAATCTTATTTGCTTGTTTGCCTAAATGCTTTAGATACTAAAAGATGTTTCGTTGAAATAAAAAAACCAGATAGGACCAAACAGGGAAGGTTTTATTTGTGGTTTTAGTTCTTCAGTAAATGTTGACAGTTAGAAGCTCAAGCTACCTAGAAGTCAGACCAGAGTTTTTATTTTTTAAAAAGCTGCGTTTTTTAAAGGATTTCATTTTAATTCTTTTTGCAAAATTATATGCGATTTTAATTAGAATTATTAAGACTTTTTTTAAAAAAGGGGATAAAATGGGCCTACTTTGTGAAGGTTCGCCATTAACATACGAGGAAACCCAGGCTTGGACAAACCACGTTAAAAAGAATGGAATTGAGCAATTTATAAATGTCTATAAAAAGTTCAAGGATCGAGAGGGTGATCCTTTTAAATGGGGGGATGAAATTGAATACCTCATCGTAAGATTTGATAATCAGAAGAAGCGAGCTCAGGTTAGTCTTAGGGCCGAGGAACTCCTCAACTCTCTCCAATCTGCTATGAAGGAAAATGAAGAAGGACAGCAAAACAAGTCTACAGAGTATGGGCCTTTTTTTAAATCCATCATAACGTCTTACCTGTTTTCTTATTAAAAGCATCAAGTTATTTTACAATTTAGGGTAAGGGATTTTGGCAGTCTTGGAGGACTGTGGAGGCCAGAATATGCTGCTTATATGGTCGAGGTAACTACTACTGCTAGAGGTTTCATAGGCGGAACCAGCGTGGGTTCAGGGGTACATTGTACCCACTAGAATTTTAGAAATGCCCTATCCTTTACATGTTAAACAGGCTCCGCCCACCCAAACCCTTCCCTATCCTTTAATGTTTTTGTACCCATAATTTGGTACCCACTCGGGGTTGCGGTTATGAGAGGTTTTGATAGCCATTACGATCGACAAGTTCCATAATTGTTTTTTTTGTGAATACAGAGTAGTCCGGGTCAACCTTTCGGGTCATCCTTTGGGGACTTGACCCGTCTAGCCTCAAACATGCAATTACGTCGGAAAGAAGCCCAACTGTTTCTGCCAAATTCCGAGAGGATATTGTCCATGGGAAACTTTCCATATTTAGGCTGTCCAGGGTTTATTTTTCCAGAATGCTTCAGAAATGCGAAGGAAAGCGTTGGGAAATCTAAATATTTCCCGGATGAAGCCACCTACACAGCACATCCCAAGTTCCTTAGTATCACGGAGAATGTAATTGGCCAACGGGGATCCAATATCGATATCCAGATACCAAGTAAGTAATATTATTTAGAGATATTAAAATGAGGCTGAGGGGCTGTAACTTTATTCTTGTAAATCTATATTTTTTGTTAAAGTTTACCCGGATGAAAACACCCCAAAGCCCTTCATTGATGGAGAGGTTGAGAAAGACGGGGACGGGGTCGCTTGTGGACGAAACCCGGGTATGATTTGCCTAGATGCGGTGGGATTTGGGTGTAGCTGCTGTGCTTTGCAGATAACAATCCAAGCTTATAATATGCAGCAGGCCAAGACGCTTTACGACAACCTGGCCCCGCTTGCTCCGATTATGGTAATTTGTAAATGTATAATGCAATAATGGTGTAGTTTTATCCGGGTCTAAAAATAGCAATCCTTGTAGTTGGCAATTACAGCAAATACGCCGTTTTTCCGGGGGCTGATTGCAGACGTTGATTGCCGATGGGATGTATTGGCAGCTTCTATTGATTGCAGAAATTCAGAAGACATGATGATAATGTCTAAACCTAGAGCCTGCTCCATCAATACTTATCTGTAAGAGCTGTTTTCTGTATTTTAACTCTTAAAATGACCCTGCTAAATTAACCCATTTGGGTACATTTCCTACCCCAAAAGGTCCGGAGAGAATGAAGGGTTTAACGACACCCCTTTACTGTACGTGGAAGAGCATTGAAGCGTTGATAAAGGGGGGAGTGGTTGATCCTATTTTGGCTCGACATGTTGCCAACCTTTTCGTACAAGACCCTGTGTTTCTCTACTGGGAGAAACTTCATCAAAATAATGCCATTGATACTGACCATTTTGAGGTATAAATTTAAACCATTATTGGCTATGTACTTTTTATAAAAAAAGAAAACATAAAGTGTTAAAATCCGTCCGTAGAGTATCCAATCGACTAACTGGCAAACAATGAGATTCAAGTATCCTCCTCATGACGGCTCGATGGGCTGGAGAGTGGAGTTCCGTCCTTGCGAAGTTCAACTTACAGACTTTGAAAACGCTGCTGTTGGAGCTTTCATTGTTTTAATGGCGAGGATGATTTTGGAATACAAGCTACGCTTTTGTATTCCAATTTCAAAGGTTGGAAGAAAAAAACTCCAGATAATTATTATTTGCTTTAATGTGAATGTAAGTAAGGTACCTAGTATTAAAGGGGGGCTATTTTTATTCAGGTGGATGAGAATATGACCAGAGCTACGAAGAGGAATGCAGTTCTGGAGGAAAAATTCTGGTTTCGAGTTGACCCGAATGGACAAGAAACTAATGGGATTTCCTCCTCTTTGATGACAATTAATGAGATTTTTAACGGGAGTAAAGCAGAGGTAGGAAACTTTCGAAATATTTATCACTCTGGCTATCTTTTTTATTATTAAATTTCAACCTTTATACTTTCAGGGATTCCCTGGACTGATTCCATTGATTGAAAAGTACGTGAGGGAAATGAGCGTTGATAAAGGTATTGACTTATCATTGGGCCGCTACTTGGCCCTGTTGTCTGGCCGAGCGAGGGGGGATATTTTTACGGGAGCTGGATGGATGAGAGATTTTATAACGAGTCATCCAAAATATAAAAAGGATAGTGTCATCTCAGAAGAGATGAATTATGATCTTTTAAAACGAATTGCAACTTTATCCGAATCCCCTTGTTCTAAACTACTTGGAAAGGGATAAAGGACTTTTATTTAGATGCTTTAGAAAAACCTGTGACGAGATTAAAATAATTAACAGAGGGATTTTGGTCTGAAGTGTAATATTTAATATTCTAACAACTAAATTTACATATTGAGTTATACTCGTAAATTAAATCATGTTTCGTCGTGTAATCTTTCTTGGAAATAGGAGCTTTTTTATGTGTTTGACTTGAGTGAATATTTTTAAATTGTCAAAACCCTACCACTGTCATTTTTATTCAATTTAACCATTACTTGTGCTGCAACTGTACTTAAACTGGATTGTAATTTAATAAAAGAAGGGTGTATTACAGCAGTTGGTCACATTAAATTATTTACTGTGGAATCAAAAGACGGGGAGTTCTGGTTTCAAGAGGGTACCAAGTTAGTGGGACTTATCGCTCTAAGGTTCTTTCTTGGGATGGGCAGGGTACCAATAGGGTCAATGTTTACAAAAACTATTTGACCTTTGGTCCCAACCAGGTCACGGTTTGAGCAAAATATTGTTTCCTGTTGTGGTCATGTGTCCACAGGCAACTTGACCCATAAACTACCGTATTTTTGGAAATTACTCCCCCGTGGAATAACCCCCCTATCTTTGCATGTTAAAAATTTAAATTCGCTCTATCTTGCCCATGTTAAACAACGTTTTTTCAATTTTTCCTTTGAAAATCAACTGCCCGGGGGGAGTAATTTCCGGAAATACGGTAGGTGGATAGTGCCGTTAATCCTCCTTGTGGATGGGATCACCATGTGCTTGCTTCAAAGCATTCAAGTAAAAATATGAAGGGTTATGCTCTGCAAATCTCTGACTACCACTGCTCCAAGTTACAACTACAAAACGACTGTAGGGGCTGATATTTAATTTAACGTTTTATCAAAGAACATTTAAGGATTACAAGCTTAGCATATTCATCTACAGTTCATTTTAGGAAGGAACAATTATAAGTTAGCGTTAGAATAGGCGTTCATGAGTTCCATAGTCTAGTCATTGTCATGAATTACTACAGTTAATATAGATAGCACAAGCAGACTCAACATTAAATTCATCAGCTCAGCTATCGCAATTGAATTTACTTCGGATTTAACTGGAGAGAGATATCTTATTAATTCATGTTATTCGTATTTATATTTAAATCATTCTGGATCGGATCCGACGTTCCGTTATAAATTTACAGATTGGTAGGCAGTTGAGTGAATTCAATTTCCTTGGGTGTATCCCAGCAGTCATCACGATGAGGAAAGTAAATGGTTCTATACTTCGCCAGAACCTTTTGCTCCACATGGTGCATCTCAACTTTATTAGATGATCCTTCCATCATATGAATGAATACCAGCCAATACGGCCCCAACTTTAACAAATGCAGGGAAAGAAGTTATTAAAGTTATTAAAACCAAAAATTAGACAAGCTACTTTATAAAATGCCAATTAGAAAAGGAGGCTCACCAGGTCCATTTTAAGTTCTATGAACTTCAATCCCAATGTTTTTTGGTGAACAAGACTTCTGATAATATCTCCCTCAGTGTCTCTCCAACCTCCTCCCGAATTAAAATACACTGGCAATCCCGTGGGTGTCCTGTAGTTGTAATTCTTCCCCATAAAAGCACAGCACCGGATTGCCTGTCCCTTCAGAGCATTTAGGAACCTCTCGGGAAGAAATTGCAAGTTCGAAACGTGCGTAACCTCATAATCCCCGTGGTCAATACAGTAAACCTGGAAAATAATAAGGAAATAGTTACATTAATTACTCATTTTGATTGTAGCCCACCCAATAATGCCAAAATTCAATGGAATAAGCCATTCGTACTTGGACAGTTTTAGATCTAAGGAATTTCTGGATGGCAATTCCTCTATGCCACTTGTTGTCGATGGATCGTCGGATACCCACCGGAAGTCCGGCTGCAATTATCCCAAACGGTGGCACACAAAGGAGTCCCCTTCCAGATGGGTGCGGTTCTGTAGACCATCTCTCTAAATTTAACCTGAAATAAGAATACGCATGTAATATGTACAGAGTAGACGATATTTCCCTAAAATAAGGAATAAGATGGTCTAAAAAATGAATTAAAAATCGTACTGTAGATTGGCCTTAAGATCTTCTAAAATGGATGCGTTTTGTTCGGGAATGACGTAGAAATGACCAGGCGTTTCAATAAACCCAGCAACTACTCGAAGGTACATTCCTGGTTGAATGTCATCAATCACATATTCAACCGTTGAGCTCAGTCTTCCACAACCTTCCAGGTATTTGGCCTCGGGGGTATCCAGCCAGCATACTGGTTCATCCTCAATTGGTGAAGGCTGGGGCGTTTCAGGGGAATCGAGGGAGGCTACTGGAGGCTGCAGCGTTTCCGGGGATTCGAGGGAGGCTACTGGAGGCTGCAGCGTTTCCCAGGAATCGAGGGAGGCTACTGGAGGCTGCAGCGTTTCCCAGGAATCGAGAGAGGCTGCTGGAGGCTGCAGCGTTTCCGAGGAATCAGGGAAGACTACTGGTTCATCGTTAATTGGTGAAGGCTGCAGCGTTACCGGGTTATCGAGGGAGGCTATTGGGGACTGCTTCTTTCCAATCGCCTCAATGTCCCTTGTTTCCAATCCATCACTAGTTGTTTCCACCGTATCCACGTCTTTACTTTCCTTGTCAATAGCTTCGTCATTTATAGCGTCGGATTTGACGTCATCGTATTTCTTGGTTTTGTCACTAATTGGGATTGAGGTTGATGACGAATCCACCACATTGTCCTCTTTCTCGTCATCAAACTGAATCCCTAGATTAGCAAGGGATCTTACCAATCGTCGGTGGGCTGGTAACATGGTTGATTTATGAAGTTCACAAGCATAAAATCCCTTCCCAATAATACCTGTCCGTCGCTGACAAATTAGCCGTGCTCTTGTGTCTGCAATCCTCTACTAAAACATGGAATACAAACTACTGAAAAACTGTTGAAAAATTCTACAAAACGTATTTAAGAATAAGGTTAAGAGAAAGATTGAAGTGCTGATTCATTTGCTAAATCTCAATCTACTTGTTGTTGAGGAATGGAAACAGGGAATCTGGTTGAATCTCAAATTCACAATTACAAAACTGCAATAATTATTGTAATTAATCAAAACTTAAGTTACTTTTGAGGTCTCGAAAATGGATGTATTTCTTTCTGGATGTATTTGTTGGTCGAATGCCAATTGCAAGGTCATGCAGCATCAGTCTATCCTTCCGTTGTATTTTGACCCAGCGCAAGCCAAGTAGATGAACCAACCCTGGTTTCTACAATCTTCCTATACTTTTACTTTATTATTGGGAATTCTACATTGCGATTACATAAAATTTCAAAATTGGCATTTGAGGTTACGACTGCTAGTTGAAATTTTTAAGGATGGAGGATGGAGGATATGGTCCTATACTGTGGAAAAATTGATCTGGATTTGGCAAATGAATAAACAAAATCTGAGATTGGATTTCATAACTTAATAACTCCCAATCCTTCAAGGTCACGGTGGGTCATTAAAAATAGTTTAAAGTGTAGGGATAATACTGGAGGCAATAGGAGTACTACAGATCCAAAGGAAATGCACGTACAGTTTAAGAAAATATGCCGTCTGAAACACGTTGTTGGTACAAAAACATTCCATTCCAACCTCCTTTCTCGACAGAATCATTTTTTATTTATTTATCTATTGACATCAATTAATTAATTAAAAGTAGGTTACAAGGTGGATGCTTCAATTCCTTATTACGAATCTAGCTAAACTGTTAGTTATTATTACAAGAGTCCGTCCGAGATAAGTAAAAATACAGCATTAACCCTACAGTCTCTTTTACCCTATTTATTTCCCGAGCTATTTCTATGTAGAGACAGATAATCCGTCTGTTTCCACTTGGGTATCTTTTATATACAAAATACAAACCAATTAATAGAGGATTAAAGTAAACTAAAGCTTGTTCAAAACACTAAACTTCTTTAAAAAGTTACTGTCCTTATGAATCGAGTACTAACAACTGAGCAACCTTTAAGATCTGCCGATTTATATGATGTAAGATCTGACAGGAAATGGGAAACGTTTGTACGTAGAATAGGAAAGGAGGATGATGGGGAGGACTAATATTGACCTATAAATATGACCTAAGGTCATACGACCGGTTCCGGATGATGGGTTAGTAGTAGGAGCAGGAGTGGTAGTGGTGGTGGGGGTTTCCTTCCAATTTATCCAACTGTTACATCCCTCCCCTTCACACACACATGTAGGCATCTTACATTGGACAGCGAATGATGAACATTCTTTTTTGACGAACGTATCTCCGTTTCCTCCCAGATTCGCTCTGCAAGATGTTGCAGTAGCTAAACCCGTTTTTATACAGAATACTTGTCAGAGTTTTCAATTATGAAAGAAATGTGCAGTATGGATGGATGGATCTAGAATTTCTTAAAAACTTACGGTCTTTGCAAGGGCTTGGTTTCGCGTTGTAACATGGCACTCTCGCATCCATATCCATATCTATCTCATCATAACAATGAATGCACTTTAATACGGATCCTCCCTGTTTAAAACATAAGCTTATAAAAGGAAATATAAAAGAATCGGAACCATTGGATTTGTAATTTAGTATGAAAAACTCTCATAAAACACAATTCAAGGGACACAAAGTGGGGGTGGAACTTAATTAATAATTATTTTTATGAGAATCTTATCGAACTAAAAACCCAAAAAATGGAGGAAAGAGCGAGTCTAGGACTGGAGATACGACGGAGAATGCAATACGTTTTGTTATTATTTTCGAATTCCAATGCATTTTCAAAAAAAAGGTATCTCGTGACGTGGTATCTCCAACCGTTAGGTATCTCCCTTCGTGGTATCTCCTACCATGGTATTTCCTGTCGGGGTATTTCCGATAGTGGTATTTCCGGTCGGGGTATTTCCGTTCGTGATATTTCCGTTCGTGGTATTTCCGGCCGTGCACCTGGAAAGACCAACTAAGTCGAACGTCCACAGAATGACCAAATAATAAATGAGAATACCAAGAGCCCCGTTCATGCTAAGGGATGACCTTTTGACCTTCCTATTCAATGTCCAATTTAAGGGAAATGCCAAAATGAAGTCTCTGTTCCACTTTGGTAGAAGGTTCAGGGCACCTCTAAGGTCACTAAATTAAACATCAGCTCTGACAAGAAATTAAAAGTACTCTGTCTACTTTTCCCAAGTAAATTTTACATTTTTGGGGGACTAAAGGAGAGGTTATGAATTAATTTATCGATCATTTAATTAGAAACTGTATTGATTATGATTTACTATGAAATACTGATTACTTTTACTGGTTTTATGCTTTATTATTACCTTTCTAACTTGTTTGATTTTGATTTTCTTGCGTATTTTTAGCATTTTGTAAACCACGATGTTGCTACGGTTTTTTGTCGTCTTTCTTCCATACGGTGGTCCGAGTTTAGGAGTTTTTCAGTTGATGAAAGTTTTAAAATTCTACGGGAAAAGAAAGGACATTGAAGGGTGGTTACTATGCAGAACTTTCCTTCAAAAATCTACCATGATCATGCAGTCTGATGCTACTCTTTAGTTCTGAACTTCCTTTTAACAGTTAATTAGCCTTTTGGTATGCTAAGAATTTTATCTAATGAAATATAATGAAGTGTGTGGAATAATGAGAAGTAAATTCATAAAAATAGCACGAAAGTAGGACCCTTCACATAAAGTATTTTATGTTTAACATACAAAAACTCTAAATTGTGTGATGTGAAGCTTCCAAGAACGGAAGACTTCACTCGTTCCTCTAATCTGCTGGAGGAGATGCATATCATTCGTTTCGTTTCATAAGGAAGTGGATGAAGCTGCAGCATTATATTAATAACCCATGCCAAACTAGGTAAATAGTAATTAAGAAAACACGAGCTAAGTTACCCGAGTAGCCTATTTTAGACATTTCCCTGCAATAAAAAACTTGTCTAGTTTAGTTAGTCACACCATAAGTAATACATCATTTTTAACCACTTGAGCTGAGCTATTAAAATAAGCATGTTTTTATTCCTAAGTTAAACAACAGTTGAAAGGTTTGTGCATGGAAATTTCTAATAAATTGAATAAATGTTTTTTGTAATTCTCAATCCTCCAATCTCTAAGTCTCATCTCTGTAAAGGTTGAGGAGTAGTAGTCGGGTTGGGTGAGTTTTAGTGGTTGAGTCGTGATCGTGAGGTCCTTGTCCCGATGACAGCTTATCATAAGGTGGCTTAATTATATCACACTAACTTACACAACACGACTTACAACAAGTGGAAGGGGAAAAATATGCGACTGCCTGCCAACCCAATTCATAATTGAGCAGCCTACGCCCTTTGTCATCATCGTCCATAATTTGACATCCACACGGGCTAAAACCTTAGCCAAGATCTCGAAATTCAGACGTTTCACTTACAACACGCGGAATCCTTAATCCTCTTTAAGTTATGCATGACCTAAACATTTAAGGCTTAAGGTAACGGGATGACCTTTTTTAGAAAGCGTTTGGGACTTGACAGCGTAGCGTAGCGGTTTTTTTACTTCAGTATTGTCATCAGAAGAAAACATGCACGGGATAGGATGACGTGTGGCTTATCAACGGGGTTTTGGTCTTAATTGATAAGACATTAAGATAAGAATTGCAGAGAGTAGATTTTGACTACCCTAAGTTGACGCTATGGTCTTGCTGTATGTCCCCAATTAGTAGCCCGGGCTGCTATTGAATTCTTTGATGGTCAATTTATATTTAAAAAGGCTATGCTATTCCAAAGGGGATGGTATATAGTAGAGGGAGGTTTTTATTCCGGGCTATACGGTACTTTAATATTTGTTAACTTGGTCTATGTATTTCAGGCCTACTTATTAAAAGTAAATGGACCTTTTGTTTCATCAAAGATTGGCCAATTCCCAATTGTTTAATTTGATAAAGCTTCCTTTTATATTTTTATTATTATAAAAGGAGGAAAGGGATTCGTTGACGGTTAGAAATAGTTGTAAATGGATGAATGAAAAAGCCCAGAGCACCACAATCTGATCATTAATTAACTTGTTAATGAGATAATCAGAAGACATCTCCTATAAAATAGAGTACCACCGTCCCCCTTCTTGCTACGATTTCATTGGACAACGAATCGTGAAATGAGTGAGTGTCGTCGCGTGCTTCATAAATAATTTTGTTCCTTGATAAGCCATGGATAAGCACGTGCTAAGAAATAGGATATTATATAACTACAGAGCTTTGTAAAGGCCATATTTAAAAGGGAAGGCAAGATCCTGGCTAATATTTACATCCTTTCAAGTAGCAACCTAAGTAAATAAAACTAAAATGTTAGTTAGTTAACATGCAATACACGGATTCTAGGTACTTTAGTTTATATCTCTGTACCGTAAAAGGTCTAATAAAGTGCGGGTCTCTATTTGGCTGTTGATGACTTAATTTACATGAAAACAAGGAGCGCTGTATTAGATCTTTTACGGTAATTCCTCTGGTCCTGAGCCACCACATCTTTAATTAATATTTAATTAATTTAAAAGATAGACAATGTTTGATGTTTAATCCAGTACAATATTAGTTTGCAATACAACAATCAAGAAGGGGAAATAAATATGTAAAGGCTGTTCACCTTTGAATAATAATGTACTGCAAATCGGGGTTGGAAACGATAATTCCACCGGGGCATGATATTGGTAAATTCTCTATCTTAAACTATTTTGAAAGCTAAATAAGGCATAGAGTGACTCTACGTACATTGACCATGATAACTGATGACCATAAAGGATGTTTAGATCCCTCTTTAATCCCTTATTATCTAAAAAAAAAAAGACGTCATTTTAAAAGAAACTAGACAGAAGAAGGGGCATAACTCTTATCTACCAAACGCTATTTTGTAGCCGGTAGATAATCCAATTTATCAGATTGGTTATTTTTTTTTTAAAGTTCACTCAACCTTTAAGTTACAATTAAAACAATACTTCACCAAAATGACCAAAAAATAATCCAATGCAATGAAAGGGTACAATGTTGGAATCAGTCTCTTTAATATAATAAAAAATGGACTGTAATAGTATTAATAAATCTGGATGTTTTATAAGATATTATTGAAGGAGTTGTATAGGAGATTAGGAGGAGTAACTTTACTCTGGGATTAAAGGGCTGAGGTGGGAGGTACATCCAGTACAAGTAGGGTCTGATGATTAGCATCCGTGGCATAGTAGTACTCAGGGTAATCCACAGGGTTGACCCGATAAGGGAGTAGTCGATGTCGACCATAAATAGCGGTTATGGCCTCAAGGGCAACGGGTCTTTCGGGATATAGAAGTCTCTGCTCCCAAGGTCGGAGGTCACCTTCAAGGGGCACGAGAACGGGGGTGTCCACCCGCTCAGCCTCTCTGACCTCGTCCCAAAGGTCAAGACAGTAGTTGATACACGCGACATAGAAGTAGATCCGGACAACCCAGTACAACTCCCACCAACGGAGCCAATGATACGCCTTGAAATAGATTGAAAATGCTATTATTCGGACTACGGCATTCATCGAGTTTAAAAGGATCCAGGATATTATTAGGCATCGACTTTTCTGGAAAAAACAAGGAAGGGAATTGCTTTTTTTATTATTAAAATAGTTCCCTATCTAGTAGAATTACGTATTAATTTCCTTTTAATTCCTGAACTGTACCCTTTAGAAGAGGTTAACTTGTAAGGTAGAATTAAATAGAGTAACAAAGGGACTAAAGTTCTCTTGGAATAATTAAAACCCCGAGGAAGCTCCGAAGGAAAACAGGGTTTTAATTAATAAAATAATTACTTACCGTAATCATTCCCAGAAAGAGAAATCCCGTAAGAAATATAAATACGCAACAAAGAGAGACATGAATCTTGAGGCCAGCGTCTGCAGAAATAAAATTACGGTTCAGTTAATTCCTATAACGGTAAAGTTTAAAGGATGTTATTTCTGACCCCAATGCTGTAAAGAAAGTTCATATTCGGATAAGGTTAGCTTGGTCTCGTCCAGGTCAACGTTGAGCCTTTGGGAGTGTTCATAAATTTGAAGCTTATGCTTATCAAGTTTCCACCACCAAGCCCAAATCCATATAGCCATAACTGACCAGAATAGCTGTAAGGGAAATCACATTACAACATTTATTCACATTCACATTTTACGAACTGTCCTTTTGTATCCTGAATAATCCCCTCTTTTTTAAAGCATTTTAATCTTTTTAAAAAACGCTTTAAACATTTGTAAAAAACTATCCCTTTATGTTGAAGCTGATGAGTAAATGGTATAAAAATCACTTGCCACTTGCCGCTTCGAAAAGGCCAGCCAGGTTGATAAAGGTTGGTTTTGTCATGGTTCGAATCGAATGAGTACACATTTTTACAATGGATAATATTCCTCCCCTTCTAAAAGTTGGAAGTAAAAGGGTGAAAGATGTCGGGAAGGATTTTTTTAATCGCTTCATTAACTTTCTTATATTTTTGTGAACTTCGACCTTGAGGATTGATAGTAGTTGTTGGGCTTGGAACGGTCCATGTTAAGCAAAGTTATCGCTAAAGAAACCAAGCGTGGAACATGAAAGTTTAGACTAAATGGCCAATTTTGAGCTATTTATTTCATGTTTCTTAGTAGTTATGCACTTTGCTTAGAATTGGTGAAATAGCTTTAGCCCTATCTACCTATTTTATGGTTTTTGATGGATTCATTTCATGTTTTTTTATGCTAGTAAAAAAATGTAAATAAATAGTTAAACGGAATGAGGAATAAACTATTTATTGATGTATGAAGTACTTATAGAATCATAAAAACATTACGTACTTTTTTAAAAATAATTTCCTAAACTTTTAGTAGGTACTTTTAGTAAAAAAAAATAGCTAAGACTTCTTAAAAAATATTGGTAGAGGTTACGGACGTCTTAGAACCGTTTAATATCATAATTTCAATACTAATTTACTGGCATCCGTGTCCTTGTTCAATTTACGGGATTTTTTTGGGATAAAAAAGTCCAAACACATGCCATGAATACCTATTATCTTTAGTCTTTAGGTATACATTTAGTTTGGCTAGGCCGTATTGTCTCCATAAAAAAATAAGTAGACAGGTTTGGATAGTAAATATTATCATTGAAGTGAGGAATTTGCCACAAAATGTATCTCAATTATTGGTCATCGATCCATCCTTCTATTTTATGCTGCAATTCCTGTGGTCTGCAATTATATGCACGGACTCCTCATCCCATCATCCGCGACATCTCCAAAGTTATGAAATGAGGGATAATAATAATTAATCCCATAAGAAAAATATGCAAAGCCATCCGGCGTTTTTATTCATGCAAAAACATCAGTTCTAATCACACCTTTTGGTGGAAATAATTACTGGGATTGTAGGTAGAGTAATCTAAACCGTCAATCAATAGTTTTTTTTACAAGGTAGAGAGTCCACAAAAGTGTGCTAACATTCTTATAGATTTTTCCCCACCTTTCGTTTCATTAAAAATGATCCAAATATGCAGATGACGATGAGCGACACAAGAAAGGATTTCCTTATTGGATGTTTATCATTTTTTTGGCAGAAAGATGAAACGGTCAGAAGATGATTGACTTTTTGCTTTACTTTAAATTGGATTTCTCACTTTTGACTAACCATTTTTCACCAGAAAAAGTAACATGAAAGACAGAAGGAGATAGAGAAGGGGGTGTGGTCGAGTGAGAAAAAAGGGGAATGATTATAACTGGGGCAATAATAATAGGTGAAGTCTGAGCAATAATAACAGTAGACTATATGACTGAATAATAATAATAAAAGTATTGTTGGTTTTGGATTAAATGTGAATTTTTTGCCATGTACGTTACGATGATAAAGGGTGTAATTGGAGGGACATTTTTGTATAAAATTTGCATAATAACTGGGTTGATTTAATATTATGATAAGAAGAGAAGGAGGGAAGGGAGGGTGGGCGTGGGCAGGTTTCAAGGACCATGTCGGCCTTATTTTAAAAAGGTTAAAGATGATCTCTGTTTAGAAAAGGTGATAACCTAGCTTCAGTTTTGCTACTACAGGCAGGACAAAGTTATTGAATGGTCCGAGGATGGATAATGTGCAGATTTTAGGTGCTAAATAATTCTATAATTAATTTAGTTCTTTTTCAATTAAATTACATGAGTTTATAGGGCTACTACTGTTTAGACATCTAATTATTAATGGATTTATATTTCCTTTTAATTATTTAATCAGGAAAGAAGGTTGGGTCTGGAATTTTGAAGTTTGAAGAATTTTGTTAAAAATTGATAAATTCCCATTACACATGTTACAGCCTTTGTAAAATGTATGCTATGCATGATTATTATTACAAATCACTAGAAGATCCAATTTGGGTAGCTTATCTAATTCACAATGCGGGCAAGTTCTCCTGGGATCGCTTATCATTTTGCAATTACCAACTATTATCCTATAAAATAAACAATCCATTACGTAGTTTTTCAGGATTTTAACAATCTAAGCGGTTGTCAGGAAAAATCCAAAGGATTTAGATATCTCTGAACCTTTGGCCAAACTTTATAATAAAAATTAGATAAAGAGCCGTTGCCCACTTGAAACCGTTCCACTGGTTTAATTAAGGATCTATTGTGTTGGAGAGGATAATAGAAATATTTGTTAAGTCTTGGACAAACTAGGTAGCTGGTTATTAGAGAGAATCCTACTTGTACAACATTCTTTGACTGTGGTTCTGATTACATTCCAATTTACAAGGTTTATCTTAATAAGTAAGGACAAGGAATGGGATGAAGCGACAGGAGAACGCGAGCTAGAATAATTATTACGGAATAATATAATTAAATTATTAATGTTTATCCGCTGGACGTACGTGCATTGACTGACCAGCCCACTTTGTCAGAGCATCTGTTGTTAATTTTATTAGGAAAAGAGCCCTGAATTATAGGAAGGATTGATTTCTAATCATAATAAAAAAATAAACGTCTGCTGTGAGTTTTGATAAGGGAGATAATAGAGAGCAGTATCTATCTAGATATTAATCATGCAAGGTCTTCAACATCCTAGAAGACTTGACTGCATGCAGTATTGGTTATTTATTTATTTATTAAGGAGATATTGTGGTAATTTAATGGGATACATTACTACTTATTCTGGTTGTAAAGATGTCAGCGGAATGAAAGATTTCAATATACGATCCATAACACAACCAACGTAAATTATAAATCGAGAGGATTAATAAATTTAGTTTGATAATTGGGATAATCGTTGGTAAATTAAATTAAGAGGTTAAGAGATTGGAAATATCTTAATGGAGACGATATTACAACTGCATTGATGATATTTTTAACAAGTTGTTCTCAATTAAAATCAATGGACATGTTTTACTTTTACTTGAGCTATTATTATAATATTACATTTGGTTGACGTGGTCTTTGGTACTGCGGAATCCAGAACTGCTTCCAGATTTATCTTGTTCCGAAGACATACGTTGTCGAATACCTGAATATTTCAATATTGCACTTTATAAGCTCCCATAATACTTAAACCATCCGAAAGGAACATTAATACCATTAGCGCAACCACTGGGGGTACGAGGGTACATTGTACCCCCTGGAACTCCCGATAAGCTCTCTCCTTTTCATGTTAAGCAGGCCCCACCCCAAGCAGCTTAGCTACACGCCTTCGTATCCTTTAATGTTATTGATACCCCCTGGTACCCCCTCGTGGTTGGACCTATGATTAATACACAACAGCAATTATACCCCATCATCCTTTCCAATAAGAAGTTTGACATCATTGAACCAATTTACTGCTAATTCTGGATTTGGATCCTGAACTTGAAAAAGGATTGTAAAGTCTGAAGAAGTGATTTGAAATACATTATGACGACTTGTCTTAAATTCCGTCCATTCTGCAGTCACATCCACTAATTCAATCTCTAATTCAGGTTTACTACAAATCTAAAAACATTTTTAGTCATCATTGGATCACCCTTTTCCTGTTTAGATTAAGAATGACAGAATACTGGAAGGCTTTTTGGTTTTTGTAAAGACTTAAATGAGACTCTGTCAAAGTGGCATAAACCATTCCCCACCGTTTACGCACTTTATTTCCTTTTTCAGTTATTTTTGTACGGGATAATTCTCCTTCCCTTAGAACTTGTTTCCGAGATCTTGGAAATGTGTCCTTTTCAAAGAGGTCAGGTTCAGCTTTCCTGCATGCACACATTTACATATAATTGCATGACAAATTCATCCATTTGTCATAAAAGGAAGTGCTGGATGTTGGGATACTTTAACTTGAGATCTGCAGGTATAAAGAGTGACTGTGCTTTCCGGGCTCTGTGCCTGTACACAGCTTTTCCCATTGCGGGTCGTTTTTTGACGAGAGTTGACTGATCTACAACCCGGTTGGATTCATTTGTGGAAACTACACAACCCTTAGTCTAATTTATATTCAATAAATCAATCAACCTTTTGCTAAGAGATGATTATTATAAATTGTTTAAAATGTGTGCATAAGATCTCATGTATAATTACTTTAATACTCTGATTGTCAGAAGCATCCGGGACAACAGGTGAGTTTGTGCTGTTTTCTTGGTAAATATGCATTCTTTCTTGTGGGTCTGTAGATGGAAAGCCCTGAAATAAACGGGTGATATGGTATGATCATAATTAGTGACCCCCATTCTCTAATAAAGCACCCTAGTATTATTCTAACTTATCTAGTTTCCTATTCGCACATGTTTGGTAAGTCTAACCTTGTTATCAAGAAGAGAATTAATATTTAATAATCCTGGCATATCAAATTCTGACAGAGATGTTCTGCTAGAGGCTGATGAAAAAATGGCAATTGTGGCTCTTTTGGGATTAAATCCTGCCATTTTCGTTGTACGTCCTCCTATCGGTTGACGGAGTTAAATTAATATTTTATATACAGGCAGACTTTGTTTATTATTGGAAACCTAAAACTCAACTGGAAGGATGGAATAAAATTAGCTAAATTGTATTTCCTTCCAGCAGTTTGGGTTTGATTTCTAAGTAAAAATAAATCCTAAAATACTTTTCGCACAATTGGAGCTATTCTGTGGTTATTATTGGATAGAACTATCATCATTTTTAAGTGTTGGTCTGCATGTATAACCATCTACATGTAGGAGTAGTATAACCAACTCCAGAAGAGTTTGAAGTTTAAAACTTAATTCGGCGACTTCCATTGGTGTAAAAAATATACAGGGTGGCCCGAAATGACGTACTGTGTAACCATAGTTACGGCTGTGTAACTATAGTTACCAAGGTCATAAGACTGATTATTTAGATTGCTCGTTGGTTGTTAAGGGACATTACATAGTTACTGCCATATTTTAGCTTAGTAATGCTAACACAACACAACAGTACATCATCCATCTATCCAACGTGCGTACATTTTGGTTTCCCTTGGTTTTGCTTCCTTTAATCTGTTTTTTTAACCAAGTTTCGAAAACAAAACCAGGGAATCCAAAGATGTATCTATTATTGGTGGAAATAGATTTGTACTGAATAAATAAAGTAGATGGTATAAATGCCATGCTATGCATAATTTTAAACTTAAAGTTAAATCACCCTTTTTATATTTTTCCAAACTATCTTATATTTATTTTAAATCAATCCATTTTATCTTTATATTTTAAAAAACTACTTCCCTGACATTTTAAAGCCATTTCTAACCTTTCATAATCTAATATAGATCTAGTCAAATGAAAGAAATTAAAATAATAATTTATAAAATACATTTATTTTATATAATTTTTGCTTCAAGAATTTCCCAGTATTGTTTTTGGTCCTAAATACTAGTAGGAAAAGGTGTAAATAATGGATTTAAAGACAGATTTATTTATATCCCTCCTGGTTAAAAGGAAAAGGGTTAAAAGGGATATGAAATGGATGCGGAAGTGGTTTTACTTTTTATAAAAGAATCTCATAATCTGGCTCAACCAGAGTGAACCTCTTGACTAAAGAATAATCGTGTCGTAGTTTTCTGAATCTCGGTTAGTATAAAAAAAAGGGATAAAGACAAGGCTTTTGGTTGGTTGTTATGTTATAGATATAATGGTTGAGTAGAGAGGTTGACAGTGATCTGATTAAAAACTCCTAAACGGCTACTACTACTACTAACTACTGCTGCTGCCAGACTATAGTAGTAGGTAACAATGTTACTGTTGTGTACTTGCACTTTTAGCTACTACTTGGCCTACTTCTTGGCCCAATACACACAATAAGGTAGTTAGATAACGCATTATAAATAAAACAGAAGTAAGACGTATGGGGGGGGGGGGATAATAGAGGAAGCTTTGTAGCTTTCTATATAAGAAAGAATAGAATAGAATAGATGGATGGATTGATGAAGGGTCAGAGGCCAAGATTAATAAATAAATCCATTCGGAAGTTGATCCATAATGTTAAATGTTAAAAGAATTTAAAAAAAGAGGATAAATTGTGAATAAAATAATAATAAGTATGACTTATATAATAATTGTTTGACTTCCGTGTACTGTCTACTACTGCTGGGGAGGAATGGGTAAGGATCGCGTTTTTAATCCGTTTAATTCTTTCAAATTGGTATTTTTGAGGGTTTTTAATTTATTTGAATAGGAGAGTTTTCAGAAACAAAGTTTAATTTTATACCTGTGTTCTGTAGTAATAAACTATAGCAGGCATAAATATGATCTGTTGTGGAGTGATATATATTATTGTTGAATTAACAAATGAAATGGTATAATTGTCAGACATCATTTCAAACTTAAATTTATTTTTATATTCCAAACCTAGTTTATTTTTAAAACAATAAAATTTTAACTTTGTATTTTAAACCCAATCGGAACCTCCCAATAAGTCATTTCCAACTACCCGTTTTATAATCCTATTCTTTCCTAATTAATTTATAATTTTTATCCTACATAACTTTTTCATATTGCTCCTTTGTAGATACAAATTGTAAAGCCTTAACTTGCTACTTTTTAGCTAAAGTATGGAAACAAAACTGTAAATCAGGTACTGTATTATTATACCTCAATTGTTCTACATACATACATACAATGATACAAGTAGAAGATGAAGGGGAATTGTGTTCTGGGAAGTGTAAGGGACGAGGATCAACGTATGACCGATTATCTAAACATAGTTCTCTATCTTATCTAATGGTTTTGTTTTGATGAGAGTAATTTAAATTTCATCGAGTCTCCACTCCTTGGTCTCTCTGTCTATTCAACTAAAACGAATTGTCAAGTCTCTCTACTACTACATTAATTTACTACTAAAGTTCTGTTGAGGAGGACCTCCCTCTAGAATCTAATGTCACGTCTTTGGCCCAATTCTTTAACTTTCCACTGAAAAATTGCCCCAAACTACCAAAACTAAATTACACTGCTACTGATACTGATACTACGTAGATATGTATTACTGCTGCTTACAATTAGAAAAAAGGATGATGATATAAATACCTTCCAGCAGTTGGCTCAACCGTACCGTGGCTAATTATTTTTTTCGCATAAATATTACAACAACGACGACAACATTTAAGCTGCGTTACGTTTTGTTGCGTTATAACAAGGGATTTTATAATTATCATCTTACTGTAGCAGTCGCTATTAGAAAATTGGAGTTTATAGGCTATGAAAGAATTTGCTTGCAATTTAATTCCCAACAAAAATAGAGCATCGAGTAGAGAACGTGTAGCTATTTAGTTATAGGATCAAAAAAGAAAGATTGCATAAATTTAGCCGAGTAAAAAATGGTAAATAACTAGAATAAAGGATTCTATGCCTGATTTGCATATTAAGGAAGGAGTAGAGGTAGGATACGATAGGAGGATTACGTTTTTTAAAGGATTTCTTCTAATTTAGGATTAAACCAACTTTTTTTATGGTAGCTAGATTAGATTAGATTGCGAGATGGATAGTTACTTTCACCTAGGAGTTTTTATTGGTCTTTATGCGGATTTCCTTACTGTTATTACATTCTTTGGGCTTGTTTATGGGAAGAATTGAGAGTAAGAGTAGTTTTATTTGGAGTTTAAGTTATGATTATTAAATAAAATTAAAAAAAGGTTTGGGTTGTCAGGAAATATTTAAGGTATTTTTGGAAATATTGTCGGAAATGATACAAAGGAGGGAGGATCCCTTTTAGAATCCAGAAGTGGTTGGGTTTTATTATTTTAATTTAATTGAAATATCAAATTAATTTTAAATCAAGGCTATAAAAGCTGAGCTGCTTCAATATTGTTACAATATTAAAGTATCTGATTGGTCATAAAAAGGGATTTTATCAGATCAATAGAGATATTTATTAGGAAACTTGGGTATCAAGGTGGAGGTTTTATTGATTGATTTTAAGATATATTTGATATTTTTATGCACACAGGATCCGCGTTTAAATTCCCCTTGATCTGCCTTGAGTAGCGGATATTGATTCATGTAACAATAACAATAACTCCTCCAATAAGTAATTGATTCTTTAGGGCAAAGGGCAAGCTTTACTTTTAGTAATTGAGTTATAAATTTGTCAGTCTCACAGTTTGAAACCAGCAGCCGTCCGACTCAACTTCCCTAATTAAAGGTAAATGAGATGGCTACCGTAATGAAATTATTATATTGTAAAACCATGTGTCATTATCACAAAGGAATTATTAACATCTTGGTGGATCGAAAAAAAGGGTAGGAAGGATTGGATAAAAGTGGCCAATTAAAGTTTGGAAGAACATAAACAAGATACTAATAATAAAATAAAACCACGGGAGAAAGAAACGCTTCATACTGACATTAGGAGTTATAGACGACCTTGGTATTTCCATTTAACATTCCAAATAAATAATCCTTAATATAAATACAGAATACCCTATTTATAGTAAATCTACTGGATTTAAAGGTTAATTCCTTTAAATGTGTAAAGTGTAAATATTTCTCAACTCTTGAAATAGTTAAATATGTTTTAAAAAACATTGGAAATAAATATGCGATTAAAATTGTATAAAAAATATTTATTGAATGTTTATATGCGTTTTTTTGATATGACTAAAAGTATGACACGAGGATGGAGCTACAACCTTTAAATATGCCAATAAGTCATTACCAATCGAGGAGGTATGATTTACAATTATCGATAAAAATCCAATGGCATTGACCACATGAATAAACAGAGTATAGAGCATATAGATTATTGGATCAGTCTCTGAATAAAGGCAGGAGGATCAGTAGCACAGTAACTTACTTTAATAACTTTACTTAATAAGATATACTCTACTGTTCTTCTTATCAGATCTTGTGATCATTTACAGAAGGTTTTGGCCCTCAGTAGTGGACTATGCCACCGTTCTTAATACTTATTTGCAATATTCTAAGGTCCCCGTATATAACACGCACTTTCATAACAAAAGATCTTATAAAGTTAAGGGTAGAGGGAATTTAGTTTACTCCCCTGTAACAAGTTATCTATTAAGCCAAAGTGATTGATGAGACAGGGAACAGTTTAGTTGTAGTAATTAAAGCCTCCTACACCGTTAATTAACTTTATTTTAGAAAAAAGAGGTTTTTAATGGAAATAGGAGCCTTTTCTTGTAAATAATACCGATTCTTTAATGTTTTTTACCCTCAAAATGAATTACAAATACCCCCGTCGGAAAAAAACCCTACGTAAATTACCGTTGCTTGCAAGTCAAGATGATAGAGAAGTTTCGTAAGAAGCTACAACTACTACAAGAACGTAATAGGGGACAGTTATATAAAACTATTTCATTATTTAATTTGATTACAATTATTGGAAACCCAGCATTGAGTGCACACAGACAGGACTGCAGAATGGAAACCAGAGCAAGGCGAGCAGATTGATAATCTGGTTCATTGATTCCATCAGCAAATCTACTTTGACTTACATAAATAATAGAAAAGATTATTACCACCGACGACCCAAGGAATTAATCAATGGAATATTAGGCAAAGGCGATTAAGAAATAAATAGAGAGAGAGAGAGGATAGTTCGAGATGATAAGCTTCTAATGGACTTTTTTCTTTGTTCTTTAGTTTTTATGCAGGATGGCTTAGGAAGGGGGTTCAATTCTCATTTTAACGTGACAGAACCGTTAAAGAAATTAAATATCTAGGAAATTGTGCATCCGGGCTACTGCAGCTGTGGTTAGCAGCAGTAGTAGTAGTAGTACTAGTAGTAGTAGTAGTAGTAGTAGTAGTAGTAGTAGTAGTAGCAGTAATAGTAGTAGTAGTAGTA